>CAUHTR010005837.1:0-24369 GCA_959609185.1 Schmidtea polychroa | reverse complement strand
AAACATTTTCATGGGTACCAATGTGTTATCAGCTTTGAACATTTGGAATCGTAATTGAAATTCGTTGATTAAAATGTCTATATATTGTGTCATATTTTTAAGAAGTAGTAACGTTTTCTTTTTTTAAATGTGGAAAGTGAGACACGTTATTATGCAAAAAATGCTGTGTCCACAATTTTAATTTGCGGTCAAAGCCCTGAATTTTATCATAGAAATTGTGAATAGACTGTCCTTTGCCTTGAAGTTCCACCTTAAGATCATTGAGATGCTGAGTCATGTCGATAAGAAACCCAAAATCGCACATCCATTCTTTATTACCAAAAGGCGGGAAGGCATATATATCCATTCATATCCAAGAACAATTGTATTTCGCTTTTTAAGTTGTATACTCTTTAGCATTGCACCGCAGCTAAGCCAACGTACTTCGGTATTAAAAACCATGTCGCCATATTCAGTTTCTAAATATTTCAGGAATTCTTTAAAATCACGGTGATTTAACGTGCGCAACTTTATAAAATTGATAAAATGATTTTGAATTAGCACAAATTTTTCGCATCAATTAATTTAACTCTATTGCTCGAATCTAATAGATGAAAGTTTGGTTGTTTGTTACCCATAGAATTCCCCACCGTTGGACCTAGGGTGCTGAAATTTTGCATGTGACCCTCATTTGACTCGAGACAGGTCATAGGCTATGTTTCGAACCCAGGTGACCACTCCTATGGTAACCTAACCCTAATCAGGGTCACCTTCATTTACTACAGTAGATACCCAAAGGAGGTGAAATTGCAACAATGTTACAAATAAAAGTTGTAGATCATGTTAGGTTTATAAAATAGGATTATTTCAATTTTTCATTTGACCCATTTTTACCGGCTGGGTGCCGTTTTAAGTTTTACATTTAAATAGAAAAATTGTTTAACCAAATTTCGCCTGATTTCTACATTTCTAATCAAGAATACAAGTTAATTCTCCAAAAAAATAAAAACAAAAAAGGTAATTATTGAAGTTTTTATTTCAAAATACTTTTGGGTTTTATGATACTAGAAATCAACCATTGGTTAATCTGACTCCACGTATTCCAAACATCAATAAACACAACTCCCAACGTATAATTGTTTTATAGCAAATTTCCAATGCTCAATAAATAATTATAACTTTTAGTTAACCACGATTTTCTCACAATTTCCGATCGAACTCCGCTCTGGAAGGTCTCGACCTTGTACGATTTAAAAATAAGTTTTACCTTTTTATTTGATTCCGCTCTCTGATCCGAACTCTTTCAATACTCATTTCTGACTCTTTAGATCTTCTTATAATTCACTTTTTCTTCTTGACTTTATTCCTCCAACTCCTATTGTCCGTTTCTTCTTCCCTACCTAGGGCTACTTCCGATTATGTGAATTTGTAGTTTCCTTATATACTCCCATAATCATTGTAATTGGCCCATTTTTGACATAATTGGTTTTGATTTCCTTAGTTATCATTCTTTAATCAGCTATTTCTGTTGACCCTCTTCGTGATTCTCCTTCTTTTGTCTACCTTCGTTTATCCGCCTGTTTGGTTCAGTGTTTTCAAATCTTTTAGTCGCTTAACCGCCAAAACGTAAAAAAATAAATTATAATTTCGTCTCAATGGAAAATTTTATCGCATTAGCGAAATTAACAATCGATTGGTTTCGAGCTTCTGAGAGGAAATAAATCAATCGAAAAAATGCAAATTCACCAAGATAAGATGGGCGAATGATAATGAAATGATAATATTAATAATAATAATAATTGAAGTGGTAGCACCAATAACAATAATTATATTAATAGTCATCACGATGAGGATGTGAATGCGGTTAATAGTGATAATTATACGGGGAAAGATATTAACTGAATACAGTGAAAGTAAATATGATCCTAATAATAGTTATCCAGAGGATTGTGTTGGGTCGTTGATGAAATTTAATGAATTATTTCTCTGACTCCAATCGTGACTTTAATTGACCCACAGATAACAATTAACACTGGAAACTTTATTGAATATCACAAATATTTTCACAATGATACAATTGACTCAACAAGCAAACTACTGATAACACAGTGCTTATTACAACACTAAGGTGAAGAATAGCACGCGTGTATAATCTTGATTTGACAAATCTCTCACGGCTGAGGAGTATGACAATTGGAAATTTAACTGGTTTTTTCTGGTTTGACTTGGATTTACTCGCCAAACTTTAATCGGTTATTAGCTGACTCGCCTCGACAGCTTATCCTTTTATTTCTGATTTCTTGTTTCAAATTCTCCTTTTAACTCTTCTCTAAGCTTCTCTCTTTAAGTTTTTACTCTTTAATTCTCTATCGATTCTCCAAATAAATGCCGTCGTATTCTATCCTGTTTTCCTCTGACTCAAACTCTTCTTCAAAATATTCTCCCACAATTCTGTCTCAAATGTTCTCTCGTAACTGTTCTGTCGTAACTGTTGTGATTCCTCCTTTTATACCTCGTCAATTTGTGACACTTAAGTTTATCTTTAATTTTCATTTTTTTCTCCAACTTTTTCCAGCAATAGAGTAATCTTTGATAGGTGTCAAGATATTCTCTAGTTTTCCCTTTTTACCGCTCCGGCCTGTTTTCTTTTCGTTCGCGTCTTCTCTGACAAGCTGTCGAGATAATTATATTGTTATTTTGTTTTTTCGATTTGAATTTCCATTTGTACTAATTAATTAGTAATAACCTTTATTTTACTTCCTTGTTCACTTTCTTTTGTTCGTATTATCTTTCTCAATTTCTCGTTTCTTTTTACTTTCCGTTTTCTTTTCCGATTTTCCATAGATCGTTCCGTTTGTCATGACATTTTCCTCCAAGTAATTTTATTTATTCTATATTAGTTATTTAGGTATCCTCAACATATCTCCCTCCTTTAAAAAAAACGTCCTCGAATTACAAATTTAAAATTATGAAAATTTGTTAGTTGCTCTTTTATATTATTACTTTAAAATCTCAATATAAAATGATTATTCCTTGCCATGGTTGTTGGAGTCCACTGTAACGTACATTAAATTAATCTCCTTGTTATTTTAATTCATATACATATCCTATGTGTTTTGGCGACAGCACTGAAAAATAATGGTACTAATAATAACAATTCTAACAATAACAATACTTATAATTCTAATAATACTTGTGGTAGTTATAATAATAATAATAACAATGATACTACTAGCAATCATAATAATAACAAATAATAATAATTAATAAAACTAATGATACCTATAATAATAATAACAATAATNGAATTGATATACAGTCATACCCCGGATAACGTTGCCCCGAATAAAGTTGTTTCGCTGTAACGTCGGTCCACCATTATAGTCATACCCCACTGTAACGTTGCGTGGCTTCGCTGTAACGTTTTTTTAATAAAACCGTTTTTTCAAAAACTAAGCAAGCGGTGTTATTTTAAAATCTTTTTTTGTACATAATATTATGTAATTAATTATTTTATTATATATTACATATTCTAATAAAGAATTAAATCTAATTTTCATAATATCAAAATTCTCTTAATCTTTTAAATCTATTTAATTGCGAATTTTTTTCTTAATTATAATTGCTTCGTATAACGTTGTTTCGGCTAACATCGCGTTTTTCTGGAACCATTTAACAACGTTAACCGGGGTAAGACTGTATTTGGAATTGTGGAATTTTCGAGAATTTCAATTTGTTTCAGTTATGAATGTTTTTGTTTAAAAAGGTATGATATTGCTTTTTTGAATATGGAAGAAAATAAAGTTAGCAATCCTGATTAAATATTGATGGCCGATGAATTCATTAAATCAAATCCATGGGAAGCATGCACAAATTCGCCAGTTTCCCTTAATCAATCAATATGTTTAAGCTTTTGAAAATGTTGAACTATTTAAAGAAACTTTATTTGTCTCACCTAAAAGATAAAGATAACAAACCTCTAGTTTCATAGAAAGAATGGCTCAAGCTTATGATTATGGAGTAGATAAAATGGGTTTGGATTTAAAGAGTTTTCCCATCTGGTCAGATTATATGAATTTCTTAAAATCAACTCAAGCCAAAAGTCAATATGCTGAAAGTCAAAAGATAATTGCCACACATCGAATCTATCATCGGGCTATTGTTCCTCCTTTACTTCGTATTGAGACAACTTGGAGAGATTATAATGTTTTAGAAACTTTTATTAATAGCGTCATCGCTAAGAGAATTATCGAGGAGAGGAGTCTAGATTATATGAATGCAAGGAGACTTGCAGAAGAATTTGTAGTTGGGATTTCAAAAGATGGTCAAACTCGAGGACAGACTTTGTTGGCTTATAAACTTGGAGTCAAGCAAATGATTATTGATCAAAATAAAAACTTGCTTGATAAAATTCATTTTGATTTAATACAGTATATTTAATCATACTGAAAGATATAACTGTAATAATATTAATAATATATGTCAATTGTATTTGTAATTATTTAATTGGTTGATTTATTTTGTATATTTTATTATATAATGTGAATTTTAAACCAATTTCTTTATTGTAAGTGATGTACAAAGATATGTTATGAAAAATCGTAAAGCAATAAAAGAAAGTTTATCATTGAATTGAACTGGAAAGGATAAACGAATTTTAAAATGAGCAATATCCGTGATCACCATGTCTGGTTGATGATCATACTGAAGGTAAAAAACAATATTTCATGATTCTCGACTGATCTGAATTTATAACTTTACTAATTAAACTAACTATAACAACTTCAGTTACTGATTACATTGGTCTAAATCAGCGCTGGCGAACCTATGGCACGCGAGAGGATTTCGTGTGGCACGCCAAACCTTTGAGATAAAACGAATTTGTGTAAATTTTAGTAGTATAAAATCATTAAAATCGCAATTTAACACTTCAGCATGATTTTATTGTGCAAATATTTTAGAAACCGTTAACTAGGAATCGAATAATAGGTCATTTTCAGGTGGCAGAATATATATTTTTTTATGATTAAATCTATAAATTATTTTCTATCATTTTTTGTATATTCCACATTATTTTAACAAGTAAAAATAAACAAGTTAAGATGCGCACGAATTTGATGACGCAGACATCTTGTTGACATTATTATTGGTGAAAGATTGAATTTTTTTTGTAAATATTTAATAATTTAAAAATAGAAATTTTGCTAAATAAAATGTCGTGTTCAAAGCAAAAAAAAATAAAACTTTCAGAAGAAGGAAGTGGCAGGGAATTCCAAGATCGGTGGACTGAACGATATGGAGTAATCAACAATCAAAGTAAGGCCTTGTGTGTCTTGTGTTCTGAAAGCGTTGTTTGTCGATCATCTTCAGTTAAACGTCACTATGAAAGTAATCGCAAGTGGCTTCTTGGAAAAAGCGAAGATGAACAAAAAGAATATATATTGCGCCAGTTAAAAATGAAAATTTACAATCCTGTTCGTTTGTAAAGTTTGTTAAAAGTAACTGATGTTGACTGGCTCAGCAGACTAATGTTCTTTACAGATTTTACTTCACATCTAAATGAACTTAACACTAAGTTGCAAGGTTTTGGAAAGACCATTGACGAGGCTTTTGACGTTAAAAAAGCATTTGAAAAGAAGTTGAAAATTTTCAAACGTGATTTGAAAAAACAAGAGTTTCAATATTTTCAAAGACTTAAAAGATTTAATACTGAAATAGAAATCCATGAAACCGTTGTCAAAGAAGCTCAGATTTTGTTATTTTTAGAGACAATCAACGCAACCCTCGAACAATTTCAGTGCGTTTTGTTCAGTTTAGAAAGTTTGAAGACTCAACAAAATTTATAAAATATCTGGATACAGTCGAGTTTGAAAATTTGAATTTAACAATGTTCGACTGGATGGAATTACAAGTTTTTGAAATGCAGTTAGTTGAGCTACAGTCCAGCTCAATTTGGAAACAAAAGTTTGTTGACTTACGAGTGCGACTAGAAAGAATTGAAGGTGAGCGCTGCAATGGATCAGCAGAACCGCAGCTACTAGCTGAAAAGGAAGTGCTCAGTGTCTGGAATGTCTTCCTGAAACTTTCAACTCTCTGAAAAAAGTAGCGATTGCGATTTTGTCAATTTTCTCATTTAGTTACTCGTGCGAATCATTGTTTTCATCGATGAACTTTATAAAATCAGACACCAGAAACAGTTTGACTGATGACTTGAGTGCAGCTTGTATAGCTTGGAAGAATACAAAATATTCTCCAGATATAAAACTTCTATCATCCACCATACAACAGCAAAAGTCACATTGATTTTACTAAGTTTCTAAATCACGTTAAATATATTCTTATAGTAAAGTTATACTGTTGAGGTCTGTAAATTAAAATAAAATTTAAATGAAATTTAGGCTTATAATTCAAATAGAAAGTAAGCGAAGAAAAAAGACGAATAAAAGCGGGATCATGCACAGAATCAATAGTAAAGGAAAGTGTGATTGAAACAGTATTAGAAAATGCCAAAAGCAATTAAGAAAGGCAAGAATCCGGAAATCCGAGAAAAATCAATAAATGGTAAAATCATCGAAATCGAATGGGGAAAACGGGACAGGTATAGATTAGCTAATGGTCAACAAGATGATGATTAGGGATTTATCAGAAAATGGTTAGGAAGGGTCGAAAAGCATTCAAATGTACGAAAACAGAAAACGTTAATTAATTAATTAATTGGCTAATGGAAAACCCGAGCTAATGGGAAACCCGAGCCAATGGAGAACCCGAGAGATAAAGGAAACCCGAGCTGGGTAAACAAGAAGAAAAGCAAACAGAAGGAAGATTTGGGCCCATTAGCTTGACACAATGATTAATGGGAAAAGAGCAAGGAGAAGATAGCGCGCGTAGGAAGACCGGAAGGGCCATTAATTATCTGGATTCGTTGGACCATTATGGGTGACAGCCGAAGCAAATACGTGGGAGCAAATGTCAAATGAAAGATTGGCTCGGCATTAACCATTTGTCATCCTGATTTCGAGGAGTATATAAGGAAAAGGAAAATCAGAGAAAATCGGCATTTTGCCTCAGCTAAGGTTCGAAGAATCAGAGCTTAGGACAAGGCGGAAACGAATTAGGGAAAGTAGGGAAAAGAAGAAATAGAATTAGGAATAAGGAAAGGTGAAAAGGGAATCAAATCAAACAGAAACCGAGGAAAACGTGGGTCAAGAGAATCCAAAGGAATAAAAGGTGAATATTATCTATTTGCAAAGCATCAACGCCGAGCGGAGAATCGTAGAAAACTTTGACTAGTAATTGTAAAGTGGTGATAATAAATTGTGAACCTGTTGTTTCAATATACGTTGGGTCGTTCATTGTTTTGATTTAAAGAACACTAGGAGTCAGAGAGAACCGACTTGAAATAATCTAAAACCCAACAATACTATTAAAGTAATTGTAGTTTTGTTAAAGTTGTAGTTATAACTATTCTTTTTGACTAAACTAGAATTGAAACATTTAATATGAACACATGGTATGTAACGGAATCAATTAAAATGCTAAAAAATGTACTTGGCACGCCAGTGTGTTTTTATTTTTCAATTTTAAAATATTGGCACGCAATCTAAAAAAGGTTCGCCACTCCTGGTCTAGGTATTCCATATTAAAATTTTCAAAATTATCTATCCACTGGTTATGCTACTGCTGCAGGCGGGTAAGGTAATTTTAACATCCCTATTGAATTTGATTATGGTCTTTCATATGTAAATATGACCAATAATCATTCTTAATTTTTTACATTATCAATTATTAATTTTATTTATTCTTTCATTTTCTAGTCTGCAGATTTTACGAATGCTTTATTTCTCTCTTAATTACGTTGGTGATTGTAACTTCTTGCATTCCTTTATTTTATTATACGTGTTTTATTTGTTCTCAATGTGTTGTGTACTTTACTTTGTATTATTTGGTGTATAATCATAGATTTTAATTCAACTTGGTGCGAATTTTATGCTATGTATTTCCGACTCATTAAAACAAGCTCTCAATTTTTGGCACTAGCCCAACAGCCCCAATCCTTCTCCACCGAATGTTATTGTCTTCTTTACTACGGCATCATTGTTCAATGTTTGCGTTTCTTTTTTTTTGGCTGAGTTTCCATTTTGAGGTCTTTTCGTTCGCAATATGTTGCTTCTTGCCATATTAAACTCCTTCACGATTATTACTTCTGCTATTTGCGTTAAAATCTCCTGCATTTTCACTGTTGTTTCGCTAACTTGGTTTTCAACAATCCTTTTCTCTTTTGGTTCATCAATTCTTTACTATTACACTAGGTAGTTTCTTTTTATATTTTCATATAATATAAATAATAATAATAAAAATAACAAAATATTACAAATCCTAATTACAATTTCATAATAAAAAAATTAACACTACACTACAGTCATGATCAAATTGCAAAAACAAAAGAAACTCCTTACAAAATAGCATTACGAAATAAAAATTTACAAACAACTGAAAATCCTGACACAACACCTGTTGAATTATTAAGAGAAGAGGACGATACATACATAAACATTGGTGACAGTTCAGATCCAGATTCATCTTCAAACGAAAAATACTTCAATGCATATTTAAACAATTTAGAACGCATAAAGGGAAGACGTCTATATGCAAGAGAAAATCAAGAATTCACACCATTAGAAGTGAAGAATATTAAATTTCGGAATGAATCTTTCAACTCTTTAAGAGATTGAGAAATATGACTGTTTATCAAAATTGAACCTTGAAAACGCAATTGATACATATCCGAAAATTATTCGACGGCAATGCCATCGACACAAGTTAGTGTTGAAAAGTTATTTTCTGCTTTAAAAATTATTAAGAGTGATATAAGAGCATCGATCACAAAGAACTTTTGACTTCAGCCATTCTATTTTTAAGAACAATGTACTAAGTTAAGAACTGACTAAAAAATATAAGTTTTGTACTTTTAAATTTTTTGTTTTTGAGAAGAAATTGAAATTAAATAATTAATTAATGATTTGTTTTAATAATAAATTGTTGTCATAAGATTTCCGAAATAGCTATGTATATAAAATTAAATGAAACACAGGAAATATAAAATTTATAAAAAATTACGGAAGCTATATCTTATTATTTTTGTATACAATATACAATTTAAAAATTAATTTTTTTCTGAAATTAGGAACAACTTCGTTCATGAATAATGAAAACGTTTTTATTATATTTTGAACATAAATTGCCTTTCCATGTCAATTTTAATCTTTCAAAAAAGTGATCCCAGAATACCTGATTTTATATATGTTCATTGTATTATTCACCGTGAAAATTTGATAGACAAATATTTGAAGTATGAAAATGTTATGAAAACAGTTCTTAAGGTTGTTGATTATATTCGACCAAACTCAAAGACTCATAGACAATATAAGAATTTTCTTGAAGAAATATAATTTGATGACCACCCTAATTAGTCGCCGTTCTATTATATTATGAGATGGTTATTCACATATAATGTATTAAGTCGTTTCTGTGATATAATTGACCGAATCAAGGATTTTCCTAAAAAAGAAAAACTTTTATCCACAGTTGTCTAATCATTCTGTGATTGCAATAAGTAAAGTGGAGATTCAATTGTAAATGTACTGATTAATAAACATATTTAAAATTCATAATTGATTTTAGTCGAGGCATTCTTGGATTCAGATAAATAATTGTTAATATCTCAATTCACCGATAACCCAGCAATATTTATTTCTGAACTGTCTTTATAAATTTCGCGAAATTCTCATTGAAATAAAAAGGAAACAAAATACTAATTAATGTTTAAATGATAACATCAAATGATGTAAAACGTTCTATAAATAATTCAATAAAATTTGTAAATTAATAAATATTTCATATTGACTCTAAATTATATTTTAAATTTAACCATTATTTAGATCAGGGATGCACAGACTTTTCAGTACGGGTGCCACATTTTCTAATAATACATTCTATGAGGGCCACATTTAGAAAAAAACACCTAATCTGTAAAATTTTAAATTATAACCCGGTTTCTATATACAAAAAATGCATTTTAATTAAAATTATTGACATAACCAAACAAAAAACCGATATATTGAAATCGCCCAGCCGGAAAATATATGAATATCGTTGTTTTTGACATAAAGAAAGAATCGATTATTTTGAAATCACCCAGCAGAATAATTTTTAGTGTAATAAAAAAGTGCTGCCATTTCTAATTTTTTAGTGAAAACTGAAAATGTATTTTTTAGTGCTGCAATTTCTGAAAATTTTTTATATAAATATTTAAATAAATATATTAAATAAATATACACGAGGGCCGCACAAATTATTCAAAAGGGCCGCATGTGGCCCGCGGGCCGCACTTTGTGCATCCCTGATTTAGATCAATTCAAAATTCAATAAGAATCGCCTCCAACATAATTGTCTAAATATTACGCAAGTTTTTTTTAATATAACTCAATTTTAAAAGTGAAATTTTTGTTGAATAAATTTGTAAAGAACTGGACTTGGTTTCATTATGAGTAGTAATGATGAAAATAAATGTAATTTTATCACGGTAAACACTCATTGTTAATCAACAGTTTTCTCAGTTTTAAGATATTTACAAAACAATCGTATAATTTTAATTTGAAACAGTTTCGTTGAGAAATTCATTTTGAGACGTTATAATTGTAAGACTCAATTACATAATCCTGGCCAGCTGTACTTGCTACATTTGTTGATTTATAACGATATATGATGAATGAAATTAAAGTAGATCTGAGCTCGGATTCCCAATTGGATTCTACCCAAACTTGTTTATTTATCCTAGTTCGTTCCTGGTTCATGAAAATATCGCTTTGATACTCACAGCTTTCATAACATATCTGAAGTTATATTTCCTTTTAAAAATAGATATTTGGTCACATAATTTATACGTTTCTTAGAAATTTAATGTTACATAAAAAATGGAACAGCACTTTTGAGTATTTCACAAAGAGCTTTACACCAAAAAGTACAATAAAAAGTACACCAAATTCCAAACATTAAGGTACACCAGACTGTGTACTTGAATTTCATTAGTATTTTTAATATGGATTAAATTTTTTACAATGTAAATTTTTTAAAGTTTACATTCTAAAGTTATAAAATGTTTATTTTATTATTTTTAATTAAATTTTTTAAATTTTTTTGCAACCCATATGATATTGTATTTGTTTGGAATTATTTCTCGTTACATGCAAGTTATTTAAATTCAAAATATAACATTTTTCAAGTTGAATTTAAACATTTTTTAATAATTTGGTTCCATAAACATTAAAATAATTTTTCACCATTTCCACCATAAATATTTTACTATTTTCCTTATTTGTTCCTTGTAGGGAGTGATTCAGTTTTGTAGGTAATTAATTTCTCCATTTTTCTTGACAGAACTTATTTTTGTTGTTTATCAGAGAAATTCAATAAAATAGTTAAAAAAATTGTAAATTTAAATTCTAAAATTTCGAGTAAAATTATTTTTACAAAGTAATGTCAAAAGCATCTTAAAGTTTTAATTATTTCGCCATTTTGAATATTAAAAATTTTTCCAATAACATTTTTCTTATAGAATTTTCTGAGTGCACCCAACCCATTGAAAGTGATAAAAACTAACTATACTCTCTTATACTAAAATTAAGTTACATTTAAAATAATAGAGTTGTACGAAGTATCACGTGACTTTTATGATATTGTATAAATTTCTACCATCAGCATTGTATTTATTAAAAAGCATGACTATGAATCAGTAAATATGTCGATGTTGTTAATATATTTACTGATTCATAGTCAAGCCAATGTCAATGGAAAAGAAATTTGTGGTGAAATTTGAAAAAAAGTTCTTATAATATTATACCACCAAGTTTGATTGGATAAAAAACATACTCAAATATATACTTGTTAATCATTTGTGAAAAGTTAAAGATAACATTTTATATAACAATTTTTATTTCATGTTTTAATGCTGATTTAGGTTTTTTGATCTTCTTTTACGCATCTTACCAATCGGAATATTTTTTGTTACCGCTAGTGGTTTACATTCCAAAATCAAGTCTGCAGCTATAATCTTTCAAATGAGCAGGACAACTCCATATTTATTGTTTTTAAATCAGTCTGATTTGCATGTAGATACCATATTTTCAATGATTTTTTATACTGCGAAAACATTGTGAATTTACCAGACTTGTATTTTTTTAAATCAATTTCAGGTACTTCCGTGTAATCTTACCCCCAAAAATTAAATTATAAAATACAATTAAAATAACAATATAAAAAATGAGAGAATACGTTATTGATGACGTTATTGAACATTATTGAACATGAATTTATTAAGGCTATCTGTGATTTATGTGATTATGTGAGTTTATGTGGCGCAAACGTGTTCTAAGCAACAGTGCCGATGTGTTCGACACTATTCTCAACGACATTGTGGTTTTCTGGCCACCTGGATGACCATTTACAAACTCTTTACAAACATTTGCTGAGTTTGTAACTGTGATTTAGAAAATAAATATAATAATTACATGTGTTCTTTTTTAATTTAATTTTTGGGGGTAAGATAACACTGAAGTGCCCAGTTTCATTTTCATTCATCATTAATGTAATATCTTGTAAATGAATAGATTTATTATTTGTTTTGGCCACTAATTGGTATTGTATAAAAGATTTGCAATTCATTTTAGTTTTATCACGATCAACAATATCATTTTATATACTGCCCAAACACAGAAATAAAAACATCTCAAAAAAATTTAATTACATTTCCAATTTATATTTTTTATCTAATTATATTAATTTACTATTTTAAATATTAAATTAATTACTCACATAATAAATTTATTTTTCATTAAATAAATTAATTACTCATTAATTAATTTGTCCTCTCATTACCTTTCCTTTAATTAATTTTACCTTTATTTAAAAAAAACTTATCCTTTCATTTCATTATTTTAACCGTTCCGATTAAATACTAACCCTTAACGATTTTGTTTGTAACTGAACTTGAAGATAACGTTTTTAGTTAATATATTATAAACTATACTGTATGTGTAGTGCCTCTGACCCCCAATTTTATCAATTTAATAATTGAACTTAAAATATATTATTAAATTAAAATATAAATCATTGTTTAAATAATCTTCACTTTTTTTCAAAATCAAATTCAATACAAAAAAAACAATTAATGAATCGTTCAATTTCCTAATCATTAAATATTGTCAGAACCAATAAAGAAAATATGCCAGACATTCAAGAAACTGAAGCCTTCGTTTTCTTAGCTATCATCTCTCCGATGATGGTCAAGAGCAGGGGTGGGGAACCTTTTTATTTCCATAGGCCACATTGAAATTTGTCGCCTTCAATTGAGGCCGCAGTCAAAAAGTATTTCGTTTATATTTCGTTCTCTGTACTCGGCGGGATGCTTGTACAGTACGGTATACATACAATTCAGTAGTTCCAAGCATTTTTATTTGTAAATCCTCAAAATTCATGGTTTTTATATAAATTAAGATTTATTTTGATAAGGCTCTGGAGGCCGCAGGTTCCCCACTCCTGGTCAAGAGCATCAACAATCTCCGTACAATCGCCAGATCAAGTGTCCGTGCTTTCATTGGTACATTGACTACTGGAGCAGATATATAAATTGTTTATTTCAATGTCCTTTTGAATAAAATCATTATTCGAATTAGTTGTATGTCCCTACAGTATGCATGGAAATATAACAGAAAATAGCCCTGAATAAATGGTAGAAATTTAAATATTTTAATGTCTCAAAATTAATGATTGAAATTTGGTTTAGATTGGTTACTACAATTATTATTTTCTGTATAACTTGAAATTTAATCTCCCAGATAATCAATTACTCGAATGAATTATTTTTTGAGAAAGCATTCCTTTATAAAGCGAAATAGTTCTTATTTAAAATATTAAAACAAATCATTGCAAATTTATTAATACGTTTTGGTAATATTGAATGACATTGTGCTACTCTAGATTATATTACTCATTCCCCCAGAGGAGGGAATTGAACCACAACAAAATCTACCGCTCAAGATCTAACACTAATTTTCATCGCCACCGACTTTAAATGCTTTTTAAAACTTTATAAACTGTACAGCTCATGTCGTGAAAAAGGAAACAATTTTTGTAAAGTGTTAACAAAAAATAATTTTTCCCACCGCATATCTTTTAGTTTCTCCAATATTCCAAGAAAGAGTAAAAATGTTTTCAGTGTCTGGGGCAATAACACTTTCTTCCAAAATATATTCCTTGAACTGATCAGTAAAATAACTAATCCATCTCGGAACTGATATCATTTGCTTCACTAATAAACGCTGGCTGTACATATTGCCATTCATTAGCAATTTTCTGCTGATAACATCTTCCGACAGAACATGTTTGCTAAATATTTTCAATTTGGTTGACTCAGCAAATATAAATCATACGCAAACGGATTAGGATATCGTTTCCAAAAATATAAAGCCACAATTTTCCACGAATAATTCAGATATGCGACAGTTTTAAAACTATTTACTAAATATTATGAAATTATATAAATATAAGTCTAAATATAAAATAATATTTATAAAATATAATACTAACTCAGACCTGATTCATTAGAATAAGTCATTTCTAATTTTGTGTAAACAATCAAAATAATATATTTTTATAATTTTAAGATTATCATATTATTTAAACAACAAATTCTGGTATGAATTAAAAATAAATTACTAATGTTTATGAAAATTTTATAAATTCCAAACAGCAGTGTAAGAAGATTTACAAATTATTACAAGTGATTATAAAAACCGAGATATAATTTTGTTTTTAATTTTTTTAATTTTTGTCAGATCAGTAACCATAGAAACAATTGTCGCTTTGTTTAGACGTTCGAAATTTAGGAGAGGATCCAACTCCAATTTAGCATAATTTTGATTGCCTTTGTACAGATATTGAAGCAAACTTGAAACTTTCGTTCGCTGTTGATTCAATCGACGTGCAAGTGTTTCCTTCAGCCGAACGGATAAGTCACTGCTGCCCAAATTATTTATAATGAATGAAATCATTGTATTATTTTTTATTATTTTGATCACGGCGACAAAGTGCTTCTACAGCTAACTTTACTGGTTCAATTGTTGTTACCAAATTTTGAATCATGTTCAGTTCTTCTTTTTCAAATGAAATACTTGAACCAAGATCAATCAACGATTTTAAAATGCAGTTTTTAACTTTATGGAAACTTTTCATCATAAAAAGAAAACTGCTCCATCGTGTCTTTACATCAATCATCAACTGAATTTCTTTTCCGAATTCTGCTTTGAAGTATTTCTGGAGAATGGTGTTTTTTGTCGGATATCAACGAAATAGCTTGGCAACAGACCGTACTTTACTGATGAATACATAAAGCTCATCCTTAAGTTCTGGTTCATCTTCTTTGCAAGCAATTTGAAATCCGTCATGTTCACCTTCGTTGTCCGAATCGTTTTCATCGTTATCATCAACCTCTTCAATTGAGGTAGAAAAAGGCTTTTTGTAAAGGAAATACACAACCGCCAGATGTATGCCAAACAATTTTCCTACTTTTACCATTACAGCGGCATCATTCGTCACGGTGCATACGATATCTTCGTGCAAATTTAATCAAAAAACTCCAGTTTTCTTCAATAAGTTTGATGTAGCTTTCTGCCGGCAAAGATCCACGCACTAGAACCAGTCTTAAATTCCAAAATTAATTTGAATGTGCACATTTTGATTCAAATATCGACGGTTCTTGAATGAAATCCATGACCATGGTCCGAATAAAAGTAGTTGATTTTCCTACGTCAAATCCACGAGCCGACTATGATTTGCGTTCCTTAACCGATGTTATAAAAAGCTGAATGGTAATTCATCGGATGCTATCATACGGGCTAATACTGCTTCCAGAGAGCTATCGTGATGAACAACAAGATAATTAGTGATAATATTTTGCTCGTAGAGGCTTGTGGGTCATTGCGTTTTGCTGGTGGTACTGCTATAGTGTCAGAAGCTAGTCTTTTGACCTTATTTATCACGATGGAGTGAGTTGCGATGTGAGGCCGCTTGTAGATCTGCCCATCGTTTTCAAATTTTTATGACATTTTTTACACTTGGCAGACTCGCCTGATTTAGCACGTAAAAATATTCCCACAATGGAGTTTTTCAATCAGATTTTGGCTACATTCTGCAGTATTTTTGAAGTTATTTATTCCAAACATGGCTGTTCACTGCTGAATAGAAGATAAAGCAATTAAATAATATTCTTGCTGTCAAATTGATTTAAATTTTACATGTCCTTTCTCCAAACAATCAAAAGATAGGCAATAAATTGGACTGAGTTCTCACTTATTAGCTGTTCTGATTTAAATCTAGATAATTCTGCAAATTTTGAATATCATCAAACGAAACGTAATGAATAAAACAGCTAAGATATTCAAGGGTATTCATGTCCATTTTCACTCTCATGTCATTCATTTAGGAAGTTTCATTCTCATTTGCCAAAAAACTTTATAGAAATTATTCATTACAATGATCATTAATATAACATATTTATCGACGGTTGGCGTTAGGCGTTGATTTATACTCTTTCTAGTGCGCATGTTATGTAATATAGAGCAACTAAGCAAAAGAAGAATAATTTAAAAAAAACTCAGGAGATGAAACCGAATTGGCTACGCATTATGCAAATAAAATGAATTAAAAATTGGTACCGAATCCCGGTATTCTGACAATCTTAATTCCGGGATTTCGGTACCAAAAAAATTCCGGGATTCCCGGGATTGGAATGCCTTAGTTGGAAGTGATGATGGTACTGATAGTGACATATCTATTCCTCAAGATAACATAAATAGTATTGTTTAAGTTAAAAATAAAAATTACTAGATAAAACTTATAAAGCCCTGTCTATAAAACTTTCTGAGCTTATTCTAAATAAAAGGAGAAACATAATAATGGAAAATTACTTTACAGGCTTGTCTTTGACACAAAAGTTACAATCATTGGCACAATGAACTCCAATCGAAGAGCGTGACCTCCAGATTGCAGAAGCATACACCGGAGGCAAAAGTGAGATACAATAAATTTCAAGAAATGTGAGACAACAATCACATCATTTTGAGACAAGAAAAACAAACCGGCGAATCTGCTGTTATCATTGCATCTTGATGAACCTTATAAAAAGGAGAGTAAAAGTGAAATAATTGAGTGCTACCTCACTTAATCAGGTGTAGACAACTATGATAAATTGGTCAGAACCTACCGCAGTCAGCGAAAATGTAGGAGATTGCCATATGGATTATTTTTTATGGTAGATGGATGTTGCATTGTTGTATACCAGATATGGTCAAATAATGAAACATTCAATGATTTCAAGGAAGACATTGGAAAGGAAATGTGCATGCAACTCATGTATCAGAGATAAAAACTTCCAAACTTGAGAATCTCTAAAATTGTAAAGAAGAGAGTGATCAAAGTAGAAAATAGAAATAAGAGAGGAAGGTGTCATGACTGTCCATGATCAAAAGATACTAAAACAATGTTTCTGTGCACCACTTGTCAACACTACGTTTGTTATGTTCACTGAGTAACCGAAAAACGAATTAAGTGCCAGAATTGCTAAAAGTTAAAGAAAAGCATTACTTATACCATTATTCGTGTTGTGTTCTTAATATTATAAATGAAACTATTCGATGAAACTTTCTTAGAGTAACCCTGAAAAAATGATCAATCTTTATTATTCACATGTATAGGCAATGAGTGTTTACATCTCGTCATTTAGCGATCCACCCATTTTCGAATTTCCATCTTTTACACTTGATTCCTAGGAAATACATCCTCTTTAAATTGCACATTGATGAGAGTTAATTATTCACATTTTAGGCGGAGGAATTCGTCATTTTAACTAATAAAAACCGAGGAAAAATAAAATATTGTTTGATAACACATGATGAAAATGATGAGGAGAGAAGAAGATTGTAATTTTGGCTTTCATATTATGATTGACCTTGTTTCAGGAATATCAGCACAAACAATCGGTCCACACAAGGTGCGTATTAAGCGGTGTGTTTGGACCAATTGGATATTGCAAGTCAGTACACCCGGTGCCGCGGGTAAGAATGTACAACCCCTAGAACGACCAGGAATTGATATTAGTGATTATCAAACGAGAGCCAGAGATAAATTTCTCCCAGCAGACTTTTGCAGAAGTATGGAGGTCATGCACACTGTCATAATGCTGATACGGAGAATAGAGCAGGATATATTAGCAGGCACGTTAGCTAGCACTGACGAAGAACTTCTCCATTTGTCCATCAATCTAAAAGCCTCAAACTCCAAGTCAAAGAATGCGGCGAGGATTCCAGACAACATTTAAGATAATTTGTAGAATTTTATTCCGTATGACGGATTTATATGACCTATTTCATTGGCTTTTAGAATATACATGTTGATATAATTATTTATTTGAATGCATGTGGACGTAGCGTCGAGGAGAGTAATGACGAGAATGATGTACGAACCCAACGGGTATAGTCCAATAGACACAATGATAAATAAAGTATGGGGTGTTAATTGGATAATATATAGTTTATTTGGCATTCTTAGATATAATGAATTTATCGGAGTAATTTATAAAGATTGTTTTTCCGAGTGACAGCCAGTAGGCAAACATTATTATTGTTAATTCTTTTTCAGTTGAGCGGATACCTTAGATATAATGGTGGCCATGGACCTAGTAGAAACACAACGGATGAGGGCCGAGCGACTCAAAACCGACTTTAGCGAAGTGGAAGTGAGATGATTATTGTCCATAGCAATGTAAAGAATAATGATAGCGATAGGTTACCTCGACCCACCAATTATCATAACAAAAATAATATTAATAATAATAATAATAATAATAATAATAATAATAATAATAATAATAATAATAATAATAATAATAATAATAATAAAAATAATAATAAAAATAATAATAATAATAATAGTTATTATTAATAGTTATTATTATTATTATTATTATTATTATTATTATTATTATTATTATTATTATTATTATTATTATTATTATTATTATTATTACTATTATTAGATAGATAAATAAAATGTTTTATTAAAACAAGTTCAGTGACCTTATTTTTTTAGTTAGCTTTTCTAAAATAAATTAAGGTTAAATAAATAACTTTCGTGTTTAATTTATGTATATTTATGAATAATTTATAGAAACTATTTTCCTTAAATTTTACTTGTAATGAATTTTTCCTTTTTTAGGAACATAAATTTAAAGTACTGAATAAAAATATCAAGTAGATTACAAGAACAATTGAAAATACTGAAGATTCGTAAATTCATATATTATGTTCTCAGACTTATCTACCTTATAAACCCCAAAATTTGTGGGGAAATAAGAAAATGCGAATTTTTATTTTTTTAAATGTCGCACATAATTCCCAAACAGTTAAACAACCGGTAAACATATTTAGAATATAAGTACTGTAGGTGGTTTGACTTAGAATAAAATGACATACAAGATGACTGATTAATTTTTATAAATTATTAATTTACAAAATTTTCACTTTTCAAGAATAAATAATTTTCAAAATATCTTTTGTGCCTGGACTCAAAATAAAAATTCCCAATAATATAATTTAAAAATTTTATAGAAATTATTAATTTTCAAAATCTTTCAGTTTTTCACTATTGTTGTTGTCAAATGAATTTATTCATGTTCTTAAGTAAAAATAAATAATTACAACCAGGTCCGACCTCTTATAAATTAATATTTTTAATTATTTTTATTATTTTATTATTTTTTTATTTTAATCACTTATTTTTTTACAAGCTTAATAATTTTTCAATTAATAAGATTTCAATAAGATTTCAATAAGATTCACTTAATAAGTAATTCACTTATAAGTAATAGAATAAAGTGATTTTTTATATAACTGAAGGTATTAAAGTAAGTATAAAAGAATATAAATATTTCAATTTTAAAAGTGAATATATAGTTTATATATAGTTCAGTTATATAGTTTCGGTTACAACATTGATTATTTAACCTTCTTTAACTAGTTTCTCTAAATCTGTAGCTACTGTGGGGATTCTTTTCCTCTGGTTCCTAAAAGTTGACCTTCTGGCTTATTCATATTTGTTCGATTATGTGACGGAGGTTTTCGGACTTGGAGGCCTGGTCTTCAAGGATTTGTCATGTAATCTTTAATGAAGTCCTTCCATTTAGTATCCATTTTACCACTCTAACAAGTCATTTCCTCAGCTGTTAAAAGGGATTTTTGATAGTATCACATCTTTCCATTTATTCATTGTAGGAGGATCCCTTGCTCTAAAGCTTCCTACTGTATCTCCTTTCTCGTATAGCATTATCTTGAAAATCTTTACTCGTTCCTGTTCCGTGATTTGAAGGAACGTATCCATTAACATTTTCCAGCTAGTATTTTCATCCAATTTACCACTGAAGAATAACTTCTTCTCTGTATCATAATTTAATACATAATTACGGGTCTCTCCTGGATATCATATGCATTCCTGCTAATACTTCTTCTTCCATAGCCATTCTCTTTCTCTTCTCACCTCTCTCAAATGTTCTAGTTCCTTATCTATTTTGATCCAACCGAAATATAGCATTTCCGAAAGGATGAACCATTTGTACACTCATATCTGCTCCAGTTAATGAATTCGACCACTTGCAGTACTTTCTTTTAATCTCTGAGCCTGTCTATATATTTGTTTCCAAGGTTTCCATTTGTTTTCCTTTAATTTCTTATCTCCTGCTATTGTTTTCTGCTTAGTGCCTTTCGGTATTGTTCTCATTCTGACTATATTACTTTTCCTAGCATCATAATAAGGGTAATCCAATGTTGTATCATTCTTATTGATTGCTGTTTCTAATCTTTATTGAGTTATTCTATCTCTCGATGCACTTGGTTGATTGTAATCTATATAATATGTTAAAGGAATATTTCTACCCATTGGTAACTGTTAGTAACCGACCACTCTTCTTTGACATATCTGAAATGTACTCTCCACAACAGGATCGGCAAGAGTTTAAATATGATGGTTTCTCATGTTCGCTATTAGTTGGCCCATATCGCGATTGATACTTTTGGTTGCCCCTAACCATACAATAAAAATGCTCCAGAATCATTTTCCTAAGTTTCTCCATAAGTTTTTATTGTATTCTCTTTCTTAAAGGGTATTAATGTTATATTCTTATTAAACCTTCTCTACGAACTCTTGCTTTGTGTATCATGAGGAGATTTTTACCTAATACTCGACCTACCTAAATAATCGTATCCACGGCTCATAAAAACATAATTATTCTAGATTAATGGTAGTTAACCAGTTTAAATTTGTATTAAATAAACAATATATTATTAATTCTTATATAAATTTCATTAATATTAGAATGAATTGGGAAAATTTGTCTGAAGAAGGATATACTACTATATGGCAAGAGGCTAGTAATTTATACCCGTTCTTATGTGAATATGAGTGTACCTATGGGGTACCGTACTTTGACGACTGCGGCTACGTCACGATGAAAGAGAAAGATGATTTATTAGTATACTAGATGACTATTTAAACAACCATGCTTCAATAAAGTACCACAGACTGGAATATATTAAAAAATATTGAACATTCAATGAAAATTTGCAGCCCTTTATATGCGCCTCTTGGTCCGGGAATCGATCACTCGATCCCACAGCTCAATGGTCATAGGAAGCAGAATAGATTTCAGTGCCCATGACAATTGAGCATTAGTATGCTTGCATACAAACAAAGTATCGGACGTAGATTCAAACAGAAATTTAATTGTTATCTTTAAATTTTAGAAAAACCACTTTATTCGAGTAGCATTATTTGTGATAGTAAAAATTCGTTGATTTTTAGTAGTTTTGAAAGAAATTCAACGTTACATTTAAAAGATATTATTTTTTTTTACATTTTCATATTTTCTTCATCGTTTTCAGTATTAGCTTGACGTTGAAGATTAAAAGTGTTTAAAACGGTTAAGAACCCCAGATATATCAACTTCCGATATCTATTTATCGAGATATAAATATTTTAATTTATCTAACACATATATTTGGTCCACATTTCTTGAAATATTTGAAAAGATTATGCTGTAAAATTCGTGTTAAATACATAACTTTTTAATCATGCCTGCTACTCTAATTTCAATAGGTTACATTTTTGTAACGTTTAACTGTGTGTTTTTGTACATTATCTACGTTCTGATTAATTTTTTTGTCTTTTATGTCTTTTGCCAGAAAAAACTTTTATTATAACCAGATTGTATAATAACCAATTTCCTAAAAATGGAATACACAATACAGAAGAGACATTAGTGACACACACTTATTGAATAAACCAAAATGAGAAATTCTTTATTTTTATTATTTATTATTTGCTTGACTCCAAGTTCATAACTCAACAAAACATGTTCTCGAGTTTGACCATCTTTTAAAATACAGGCTCCAAATTTTCATGCAACTTGACTTGCGTTCATATAATCCCGACTCCTCTCTTCGATAAATCTCTTAGCGATGACGCTATTAATATAAGTTTCGAAAGCATTATAATCTCTTCAAATTGTCTCAATACGAAAAAAATGGCGTAACGATTCGACGTGTGGCAATTATCTCTTGACTTTCAGCATATTGACTGATTGGAAAAAAGCCTCATCTTGGTTTTCCCATGTATTCATTTTTCGTTTGATATTTTGTGTGTTCTAATGAAGTTAAATGATTCGTTTAATAGAATAAATATTTTTCATATTATTATCTTTAATGTATTAAAATTTAGGAAAATATATTTCTGTTTATGCTATTTTGTTAATAATTTATGGAATTAATTGAATTATTTTCTATGTTCAAGTAAGTCATAATAATTTAATATTTATTTTAAATTTATCATTAAAATTATTTTAGTCTGCTAGTATTTCAATTGCCATGTATATTTTTTGACGAAATTCTACAAAACTCTTTAAACTTTTATAATTGATCGGGATAATTTTATACGTAATAGATATTTAAAATTTAAAAAATTATTGAAAATATAAAAAAATTAGAAAAAAAGGATAATAATAATTTAAAACAAAATCACAAGACTCGGGAAATTAATTATGAAAAGATATAGTAGACTAGAAGATCAATGGGATAAGATCAAAGGAAATATTAGATGAAATCTATTTATCAAATCCCCAGATTTAAATCTATAAAGGAAAAATATGAAGTTTCCCCAAAGACATTAATGCGATTATATCCAGATTACAAACTGTTTTATATACTAGAAGTACAGCAATTTTTTTACTGTTGATATTTAATAAATTTATCATCTAAAGTTTAGATTCTAAACTAAATTAACATTTTATATAAACATTACAAACTTTGTGATACCCAGTGCAAATTCCAATAGTATACTAGTTTCGAGCTTTTGGCTCTCATCAGTACTATGCAGAAGACGCGAAGATTTCATACGCCATGTTTACAAGTTTGCAGATAATTTTTTCAGTGATTTAGTTAATTTGCAAGTGATGTGATTTCCAGTGTAGCAGGTAAAGTATACAATAGAGTTGAATCAGCAATATTGTATACTTACCTGGCGCGAAGAGAAATCTTCGCGTTTCCCGCCTAGTACTGAGAAGAGCCAAAATCTCAAAACTAGTCTACTATGGGGATTTGCACTGGGTATCACAAAGCTTGTACTGTTTATTTTATTTTAATGTTAGACATCAGTAAAAAAATATTTTATTCCATAACATTTTATTATTAATACTTTTATTAATCACTGTATAATAAAGAAACATCACAAGCACTGAATTGTGAAAAAATAAAGACATCTATTCCTATTATTTGAAATTATTTTCTTAGGTGACTCGACTGAATTCAACAATTTCCCACTTAATATTCAAGTAGAGAAAATCTAAAATTTGTTTCATCCAATTCTAAAAATCTGTAATTAAACATTTGAATAAAAATTGGATTTCTTAATAAAATCAATTTGCAATAAATATTCATAAATTAATCAAACAAATTATATTTCCAGAATTTATTTCACTTGTAAAAATCTCTTGTAAATATCCTTGGGAAACTCCATTTCAATTTATAATTTTAATAAATTCATTAAATGAAGCCAAAATTTGGCATTGAACAGTTTCAATTTTAGCGGATTACTAAGAATTTACATTCGATTTATTTGTTGTTTTCCTGTTTTATTTAAGATAGCACAGCTTTTTCATATTAGTGCAAATATTTTATTTCTTTCAATTTTGATATCGGACTTGAATGACTTATTTTTGAAATTTGTATTAGAAAT
>CAUHTR010005836.1:0-24369 GCA_959609185.1 Schmidtea polychroa | reverse complement strand
AATATTAAGAGAATGAAATGGAGGTCAAGTTACGTAAAGGATAAAAAATTAATGAAGATCTTTGTGATTTTAAACATGCAGTTATTCTGATTGGCTAGATCTTACCCAGCGGCATAAACATGAGTACGCAAGTTACAAGATGGCGAAAAGGCCTAAAGGTTAAAAGTAGATTGCAAATTCTAAAAAATTAATTTAAATTTAAAAGCAAATTAAGTGCAAAAGATTAATTAAAAACCTGAAAAGATAAAAAGTGGATATTGTTCCAGTGGATCTATTAAAGAGGATAACAAAAAAAGATTTGGGTAAATGGAAAGATTTAAAATTGACGGAGTCCTTTTGATAATACAAATTAATTTACTAATGAACTAAAACTCTGTTGGTGACATTAATCATTTTGATATGAAAACAAAATCCTCTATCTCATTATCCTGTATTTTTGTTTGAAAATTATATTTGGGATATTTACCGCTTCTATTCACAATTAATTAAATTTACATTAAATTTTAATAATTCCTTCTCTCCATATTTATGAAATACTTATCTAAATATGAGTTCAATTAATATAAACATATCTGTAAAGTTGAAATTTTAAAAAGAAATTAATAAATAATACAAATTAAATTGTTGGTCCAAGTGTGAGTGGGAAAACATTTTTTGTTTGCATGCTGTTACAATTAGGATTATTTAAATCAAATTTATTGGCATAAAGAAGATGATGATGAAGGCTTAATGTCAACGCTGTAGAATTATAATGACTCAAATAAAAGGACTCGATTAAACCTTATCATTTAATTTATTGCAGAACAATGTAAATATTTTCGACGATATGAACCAGGAAACTAAAAAGGAAAAATAATTTTATTTATTTACAAAAATAGGTAGAAATAAAGGTGTAACTGTCATTTTTATAACTCAAATTTGTTTCATCGGGGTAAACGTCATTGAACAGGTAACTTGAACGTATAATATGCATCTATTTACAAAAATCCCAGAGATGCAACAGTTATTGATTTTCTCGAAAGAAAAGTATAATTTAATAGTTGTAACTTTTCATTGAATTGTTTCAAACTGTTATAAAATCACCACATAAATAGATTTTTCTCGATTTTAGTCAATAATTACCCAATGATTTAAAAGTTATTATATAATTTCAACAAAAAAGGATCCATGGTTTATAAACGAAGCTAAAATTAATTTTTAGTATCAATCATGTAGCTGGGAGAAAAATAATTAAAGAGTTTATTTCATTTAAATCTGTATTAAAAAATAAAATTTTTATTTATTTAACTAAAATCCTAAAAATGGATTGGGAAATGTGAGGGTTGGAAAAGTCATATAGGTGAAATAAATTGTTTTAATTAATTAAATTTAGATATTTTTACTAATTTTTATATTTTAAGTACAATTATAGTAGCAATCATGGAAATAAAAAATTAAATTTATTCCCATTTCCAAAACCAACAATTTTTACATTTTAATCGCGCAATTCTGGTAAATATTCTAATGTTCCCTACATAGAAGAGAATTATTTTATTGCTAATACTTTCGGGTTTCCCAGTATCAATAAAATTGTATTTTCCACTTTCACGTAATTGATTTGGATTTATTATATTTTCTTAATATTAATTTAGTATTTTTTTTCGTCTGGAATGAAAACAGTGAAAAAAAATAAAAAATAATTACTTGTATCTGTTAAAATTATTAGAGAACTAAAACAGCTGGCCATTAAGTCATGACTTTTCAGTTTTTGTTTTATCGCAATTCCGATGATTTATATCAGTTCGCCGTGATTTTGTTAGCATTGCCGTGGACCAGTTCATCAATTATTAAAAACAAATCTAGTATAATTTTAATTATAAATTTAGGAAAACTTTTAAATCAACTTTTCTTTAAACCAATTAAATTTTTCATGAAATTTAGTAACTAATGATTTTTGCTAAAGTTACATGTTGTAAAATTTAATGGTTTATACGTAAATATTATATTTGAGTTGATAGTTGCTTGTGTGTGTGTGGGGAGATTTGAAGAGCCCAGACGAGTCACGAGTAAATGAACCGTTTCGGGACAGCTGGGGTGAATGTTTGTTGAAAAATTTACAATAAAATAATAATGTCAATAAAGATAGTAAATACAGTAAAACCTGCAGTAATCGGAATATTGTTAGTTCAGGCTAAACTTAGAATAACTATGTAGGTAGTAACTCGATCGGAGGAATTTGATATAATTGGATAGATATTGAAGAGTTGAGAACAAAAGCTTATGAGATTGTTTTTTTTAATATTGTAACCGAATTAAATATATTTGGTTGATTTTTGTTTAGCCGGTGATTGATCAGAATTATTTGAATATGACGGTTGATATATGGAATCGTTTTATTTGGTTAGACTTATCTACTTCTGGTTTTCTTTTGTAATCCTTTTGCTAGCTCGAGTTTGTAAACTTCTGTTATAATTTCCTTGGTTTAATTTTTTTATAGATTCCTTTAAATTTTTATTAATTTTCGATTTTTGTTTTTTACTATAGCCATATAGTTTTTTAAAACTTTTTGTTTCTCGACGTTAAGGGCACAGAAATGAGAGTAAATTCAAAACCTAATTGAGGTTCTGTTTTAACTCATCAAAATGTAACATTCTACTACATTACACAATGGGTGTCAGGACAAGAGATATCAGCAATACTTATTTTTTTTATGGTACACTGCCTAAAATGATCGCTAATATGGGTCAATCCATTCCGTTAGTAATGTTCAAAAACTCGAGTGCACAGATGACGGGCAATCTCTCCAATGTATGTGGCATTACAACCATTACATGAAAATTGATACACGAATTCTGAACACGGACCAACTGGAGTTGGAGACTTATTAGCTGATCTGTGCTTAGAACTCGTGAATCAATTTTCATGAAAACAATTTTTAATTTTAAAATTTAAATTAAATTTATTTTTTATTTTAATTTCAAAAAATTTTGTATGGAGAATGTTAACAATTTTGTGCGTTTTTGAAATTAAAATAATTTTCATATGATTAAATAAATGTTTTTAAAATTTTATTAAAATACTTTTTAGTTTAATACAATTGCAATTATTATTCGTTAATTTATTGGTTGGGTTTTATGATGCTAAAAAGTCGACCGTTGGTTACTGTGACTCCACGTGTCCCAAAAATTGACAAACACAAACTCCCGATCAATAAAAAATTACAACTTTTAGTTCAATACGATTTTCCTCACAATTTCCGATCGAACTTCGCCCTGGAGAGTCTCGACCTTGTGCGATTTAGAAATAAGTTTCACCTTTTTATTTGATTCCGCTCTCTGATCCGAACTCCTTTAATACTCCTTTTCTAACTCTTCAGTTCTTCTTATAATTCACCAAAAACATGGGCAGCTCCATCAACGAGTCCTCCTGCTGCATCTGCAAGACCACTGATAATAAATTTCTTCTCTATTCGCGATTCTTGTATGACCAAAACACAAAGTGTAATGAGGAATAAAGATAAAACCTTCATGATTGATTGATAATATTTTGAAAAGTGACTTTATTATATATATTATTATATATATTAGAATAAAACTGAGTAGGTCCATAAAATTCTTTTAATAAAATGGATTTGTATGTAAAATATTTTTATAAGAGTAGTGAATTCAAGATAGATCAGAGCCTTGATATACTTTATTAGATTAGAAGTTTAAACAAAAAATAACATATAAATAAATATTCGAAGTAGTAAGAATTAAACAGTAAAATCTTTTTAAGATAAGAAATAAAATGCTTTCTTTTTATATTTTTGGTCAGTTCTAGATAATATGAATTATTTTGCGAATAGTAAAATATAAAAAATGAATAATTATCGAAAATTAAAATTTGGTTTACAAGTTTTGTAATTTAACCCTTTCGCACCGACTTTCCGCTAATGACACCATGCTAAATTTATATATTGGAACTTGTTAATATTGACCTAAATATGAAATATTCTCATTTTTGTAATCGTGGCGCTTCTAAATATCCTAGAAAGTCCTGGGATAATAATAAACTTTAACACCGCAAATTTCTTTGAAAATATCCCAGTAGAATCATGATGAAAGTTTCTGGGACATATTGTCCCAATAGGGGCGAAAGGGTTAAACATTTTAACAATTAAATAAAATATCAATTAAAGTTAACAATAAAATATATATAATTCTTTCATTCCAATTGGAAAAGTACACCTAAACCTTGATTTGCGTCGTTTTCGAAGTTGCTTCGTTAATTAGTTTTCATCATTTGAAATATAGAATCTTTAAGTTCAGAATAAAAAAGGTATTATATTTTAAAAATTATACTTTCTGTGAAATTTATTGAATTTTTGTTATTTTAATTTATAATTTTTTTTGTTGTTTTATTTAATGTGATGTCTTTAAGTTTAAAATGAATTAAATTATTTAAAAAATTATCAAAAATGTAAAAATTATAATTTTTATGAATTTAGCGAATTTTCGTTTTAATTAAATAATTTTTTAAGTTTTTTATTTAATGTAATGTTTTAATTTATAATGAATTAAAGTTTTTCTTGATATTCATACACTTATGATGTAAAAACATGTTTTTATTAATAAAATTTGGTTTTTTTCATGAAATTTATTACAAGATACCAATTAATGAAAAACTGGTATAAACACATACGATAAATGATTTTGATTATTTGTCGTTTTGATTTGCGTCATCTTTCTACAGTCCCAATTATCGAAGCAAATCGAGGTTTAGGTATATGTCGCAAAACATTTCATTATAATACTTCTGGGTTATTATGAAAGTAGTTTCTATGTCTAAGGTTAGTTTTAGGGTCCTTTTTTATTATTTAAATATTTACCGTATGCATTTGAAAATTTTCGTTTTTTCATGATTTATTTCCAATATCTGATCTGAATGTAAATTCGAAGAAGGGGTGCTTAGCTGAAAATGGTGGTGAAAGATTTGATACTCGTTTGCGATTTTTATTAATTTTATATTTTTTAATTGTTATTTCTCTAAATTTGGAATGGTCTTTATTAGAAGCTGCTAACATATCTTCTAAATTAATTTTTAAATCCGGTTCAAAAGTTAACGTCATAATTTCAAGTATTTATTTAATGAAATATTGTATAATTTCTAAACAAATTTTTAGCGTTGAATAAAATATTTTAAAAACCATTTATTAAAATTTCGATATTTAAAATATATTTATTTAAAAATGATTTACTAATAAAAGCTTGTTTAATTTTTAAATTTAAAAATTTCTATTTAAAAAATTCAATTTAAAAATGTTTTTAAAAATAATTTTAAATAGTCAATTATTTATCATTTAAAATTATTTTAATAAATCATTGAAATATTTAATTCTCAGCTGAAAACACTTCAGTCTTCAAATTTAATTCTGATATTCGATTGACTATGTTATTTTAAATAATTTTGGTAATTCTATGATGTGTGTGATGTTGAAAGCAGAAAAATTAAAGTTGTCTATATATTATTTTTTATAAATAGTGGGTTGCAGATTATCAACATTATAACTTATTATCCTATTTCCAGCATGACCTAGAATAGAGGTGTGATTACCACTCGATGTCCGTTGAGTACTCAACATTGATATTCCATCCCATCCCGTTTATGAAATATTATGATACCCATTAGTCGAATAGTTCCCAATAATTCATTACATTAACGGGGGGAATCGCGGGAATTTAAACTGTTATTTCATTATTAATTACATAGAACTCTTTGAAAGGGTCTGTTGCACTTTCATATTAAAAAAACCTCGGCCTCCAGTTACACCTGTTAAAATAAACTGTTGTTTCATAAATTACTTATCAGAGTGAGTTGTGGTCTCATTTGTTATTTTATGATTTGATGCTATATTAAATTAAGAACTCTTTTTGTTAATCGTCGCTTTACTTTATTTAAGGAGATTTATTATTTTCTGACAGATTTCCACCCGGAACCCCTATTTAATTTATGGTAAAAATCAGTTTTTCCCCAACAAAAACATAAAATTTGAAAGTACTGGAAATCTAATAAACATAAAGTTATTAACACTGCAAAACGAAATTATAAAAAAATTAAGTTCTATATATACCAAAAGAAAACATCATTAACGAACAAAATACGAATATAGGACATCTGATCACGAAATTCAGGTCCATATTTTTATCTCAAAATCCTCATACTTCATGACATTTTATCAATTAGTATAAAATTTTTACTTTTCCTTTAAATTATTGTATACACATAGAATTATTAAATTTTGTCGACAAGTAAGCCATGGCTGTTTTATTTTGACTGATATGACAACTAAAACTGAAAAAATTTTAAATTTCAGCAATTACTTTTGAAAATATTAATATTTCTAGTATGTTTTAGTATGTACGAATAACAAGTGATATTATAATATTATTTTTTGTTTTAATACATTGCTGAAATTAGTAATTCCTAACTATTATATTGAAAAGTAATTTGATCTGATTATGATTTTTTGGATTACCATTATTCAACTAAATAAATTCCGGGATCTCGGGATTAAATGATAGTAATAAAAAATTATTAAAAGAAAAATAATAGAAAATAATAATAATAATAAAATAGTTATTTTATGAAATATTGCTTAATTAAATTGTTATACTATTTGTTTTACTATTACTAAACATTTAATGAAATATAATATCTATAAATTAGGATCTAGGGATTCATAGATCTGTCCAGGATTGGAAGTCCTATGCGAGAGTATATTAATTTCGAATTTTACATTAAATTACCAAAATTTATTGTATATATGATATATATTAGTAATTAAAGATTTTTTTAAAGATTTCCAAGACTATAACTATAATTCAAAGAGTTGTTGATAGATTCTAAAGTTAATAGGTAGACTACCATTAACTTTAAAAAATTTATACATGAAATCAAAAATCCAACTGGTTTTTAAGTAAATAATTTTTATTTTAAAACATTTATAAAAATTATTAATTTTAATTGTTTTATTAATATAGAATTAATAAAAAGATTTTAAAAATATTAGTGTTTTTTGAGAAAAGTGAACATTTTCATATATATATATATATATAAATTTGTTTGTTTGAATTTATTTAAGTGATGAATATCAGAGTTCGTCAATGTAGATGAGACTCAGATATTTACAGAAAAATTTCACTATTTACCTAGGATCACGTTCCAAACAAATTTTCCAACAGCCTTTCAGAAATTAATGGTTTGTTCTCCTTCCCCACCTGGTAGTTTGATGTCGTTGTGTTTAACTTTCCATTGATTTCCCCGATTCTTGAAAAGTTTTGATTTTGTCAAAATAGAATCACTTAATTGTTTTTTTTTGACAGTCAAATGAAAATTAACTATTTTTTTGATAATTAATTTTAAATTATTTTTTATTTGGATTTACTTATTTCATGATTATTCTTTTTTAATATTTTACAATCTTACTATCAGAATACTTTTAATTATTTTTTACGATAGCTATAGTTAATTAATGAACGTTCCATGATGAGAGGGTTATATTTTTCAAAATTGGCCATTGGTGCTATTCAAGTTTACATAAGATCAATTGGTTAAATTTAAACTCTGAATGGATGGAAAATATAAGGAAGTTTGAAATTTAAAAAACGTATTCAACATTTATAATGGATTTAGAATTGGTTGTTTAGTGGACAGCAAAGAAAGCTTAAAAGTCATTGAAAGATACAACAAACCATATATATATATGTTTGTGTGTGTGTGTGTGTGAGTAAATAATTTATTTTATGAATTATTATTGCTTTGTTGGCTTGGAACACTAGCCACCAAGACTGTTCCATTGGTATTTCTAGCTTGGGACATATAAAACGTTCACTCTGTAATTATAACCTTAATCGGGCTAATGCGTTTTACTTATTTATGAAAATAATTCTAAGTTTATATCATTTGATAAATGTAAAGCAAAAGTAATACATGAAACAATTCACTGTAGCTTATACATCTTTATGAAATAAGCATAAAATTGAAGTTTAGATTTTCAAATAGTTATACGAAAAGGTTACAATTACGCATGACTACAGTACTTGTACAATAAAATACTTGATAATTTATAAAGAATTATGTAATTTAAGAACTCAGGCACTTCACATTCATCAAGCAAATAAGAAATCGTCATTGTCCGAAGCAATATGGCCTGGCTTTTCAAATTTTTCAGTAGATAGTTAGTATCCCTCTTCACCCTACCTCCTATGTCAATCCTTAAGACTAGGGCACAGAGGGCTACAGGGGTTTATGTCAATCTGAAACATTATAGTGAGAGGTTATTTTGGTCCCAAGATTGACTCCCAAGATTGATAGTCCCAAGGAATTTAAGGTAAGATATTTTTTAGAAGAATCGACGTCTTCTGAGAAATTAAAGTAAATAAGTAAATTAAAGTAAGTATATAATAATTTTTAAATAAGTAAGGTAATAAATAAGGTAAATTAATGTAAGATATTTTTAAAGAAACGATGTCTTCTGAAAAATCTAAAAATGTATTGAAATTTTTAATGTAATAATTATCAAAATAAATTTTTGTGAATAATAATAGTAAAAATAATAATAATAATAATAATAATAATAATAATAATAATAATAATAATAATAATAATAATAATAATAATAATAATAATAATAATAATAATAATAATAGATTAATATAAAAGAGTATGGTTCAGAGAGCTACTAACTACATACTTATCTTATTACAATTATTACGTACAAAGGTATTTAATTGATATAAATAATTACTGATATGAATGCCAAAATAATTAATAGTAATTAAGAGAATTAAATCATTATTTGAGAAAATCTGCGGAGGCTATTGATGAGAATAAAATTTAATTGTTTAATTGTTTAAATCTTTGCAATGAAAACGGCGCCAAGTTCAATGCTGCACAAACTATTAATTCCTCAAATAACTTTTGAAATTTATCACAATCTAATAAGTAGCCTTAAATATTTCATCAACCTTCATCAAATGAGTGTGGAATGCTAGCATATAAAAAAATTTATTTGTAATTTGTTTGAAATAGGTGAAAAAAATAAAAAATTTGTAATTATATATTAAATAAAAGTATTGATTTTTAATGAAACGAAAACTGAAAAATTTATTTAAAACTATATCTGACAATACTTTATTGGCATAAAATTTATTTTGTCTTTAATAATTTCTTTAGTTTTTTCTTTCAATTCTATACTTAATAAAGTGACTTTGATATTTGTTTACTTAATCCCACAGAACAATGGAAATTGACCGTGCGAAATTCCATGAAATCTCCTCGATTCCTATTGGTCAAAAGTAAACGGAATTATTTATGGTTTTTTTCTATAATTGCACTCAGTAAATTCATTATTTAAAAATAATTTTAAAATATTGCATGATAATAAATATAAATTAAACTGCGTTTGCATGACTAAACATTTAAATAAAATATAATATTCAGTGATTATTATTTTTTTGAAATTAATATTTTTATAATTTTATTTTAAACTTTGAAATTTTATGAAAAAATTCAAAATCTCCGAAATTCCACACTTGCATAAGGAATTTCAAGAGAAAATGGCAGGCATATGGCAAACATATGCAGAAAAGATTGACAGAGTTTATTGATTATTTACATAAATTTTGAAGACCTAGTAAAACCGGATAAAAATAACAATAATTAATTTTATTTTCTGAATTAATTTCAAAATAATGTAATTAATAAAATTTATTTTTCATTTACAGAGTTGTTTATTTGAATATATATTTTACCAAAGAAAAGATTAATCAATTTAAATCAAATTGAATTTAGATTAAAGAAAAAATGTTTAATGAAACATCACCGAGATTTGAAAATATATTTAATTGGTTTTCTTGAAAATTTAATTTTTGTATCAAAAATAAATTTATTTGAAAAAATGTAAATTAAGATATTTTTTACTTTAGTGAGTGCTACTAATTTTTGTTTATTGTTTAAAGTTCATAATCTACTTTACAAGATGTACTCTATTATTTATTTGTTAATTAATTGTTTGAATTTTCATAATCAAGTTAATATTAAATGAAGATTAATTCAACATAATTGCAATTAAACAAATATTACTCAACTTAATTATAATTTAATTATTAATTTGTATCAATGAGTGTAGCAATTGGCCTGAAATAAAGTTTAAATATATCAACTGCTTTCTTTAAATTAATTGTTTCTTCACATAATTTTCATGACTAAAATTCAAAAGAGCAACATTCATTACAGCAAAAGATCATTTTGTTAAAAACTGTAACAGATTTATATGCGGGTCCACTAATGCAAATGATTTCAGAATTTCTTATAACGCCTGGTTCATCGTAGAAGTTCAACTTTAATATGTGTTCCAAATTAGAATGATAATCATTGTTCGTAATTTTATTTGTACGTAATTTGATGTCTCAAAATAATTCGATAATAACTTCATTTTAATAAATTATTAGCCTTTCAAGAATTCTGATAACACTAACGGAGAACATATTAAAGCATTAAAATATTAAGCATTTTATTGATAAAAAATGGTTACATAAATTAAAAAATTTTAATTAAAATAAGTTTAAAAATTGAAAAAATATATTTAAAAAAAGATTTTAAATAATTAATGGTTTGGTTTCTTGTTTCTGGTTTTTTTAAAAATTTTAATAATCGGTTTGATTAAGCAATTTAAAATTAAAAAAATTCGCTTCCCTAAATGACGATGACAATGAATCTGTAGAAAATACATCGTATAAATTATGTTCGAGGGGTAATTTTTAATATTATTTTTTTTAAATTATTGATTTTTATTATTCATTCTATGAAATATTGTCTGTTTGGAATTCTCTAATATAATTTGAAAAGCCACTGACAAGTCGACATATATTTATTCTCCGTTTTTAATAAAGAATTGATGGATGTAGAGAATTGTTTGCATTTATAATAATTCTTCTTTCATAATTTTTAAATCCAATTTCATTTTAAATCATTCAGTTTTTCGTCCAAATTTCCTGTACTTTAATCATTAAATTTATTTTTATAAGTTATTTTTGTTTATTTACTGTGAATATTAGGAGTGAAATATAAAATGGAAAATAAACAATAAATAATTTCATCTTGATAAAATATAACACTAAAATTATTTTACTGCTAATTTCGGTTATATTATTCTTGTTGAACTATTGAAAATATGAATTCACCTGTCAATATTTGTTAGGATATTTACATTAAAATATTTTCGAAGCAATCAAATTTTCATAACATTTGGTTTGTTTTAAACTAGCATTAATTATAAAAAAAATCCAATACTTTTAATTTTTAATTTTTATTTATAATTTTTAATTTATATATATATATATATATATATATATATCTTAATTTTGAAATTGTACCTATATTGTACCTATCATATTTTTCTGTAATATTATATTATTATTTCGTAAAGTGTATTATAAAGTGTATTAATATATTATATATTATTATAAAGTGTATATTTTTTGATGGGGAGGGTGGGTCCAAACATTTCTAGTCACGCCAGTGGTCATTTCTCAAGACCTGTATGTATATTCATGGTAGGTTACCGGCATTTATGCTAAAGAATTTGTTATTTATTTACATTTTATTAGAAGTATTGTTAGTTCTTTTATTTTCCTTTCCATTTGGTTATAGGTGAATTTGAAATTGAAAACAAAATTTTTTTATCAATGATTTGAAAGAACTGAAAATGAATAAAATTATAAAAGAAAATTGATCATATATGAAATGTATAAAAAATTACATTGTTAGTTCTCTTCGAGAGAAATATTAACAAAGCTTAACAAATTACATGATTAAAAATTTATTACCGACTAAACAGAAATAAATATTGAATTATAGTGAAAATCTATTCACATATAAATATATAATTGAATATATAATTGACAGTATGATTAACTCTTACATACCCCTACGTATTTGTAGATTTTTTAGAGATTATTATTGATATTAAAATATCAAAATTTTCAAAACAACTTTATAATAAAATAAATAAATTTTAAAAAATAGTAAAATTATATTCTAATTAAAAAATACATTTAATAAATATAATGAAAACTAATTAATAATAATTCTAGTGACAAATTTAAAAGTTAAAAATACTGCATTAAAGTATTACATTTCTTATAATAAATAAAATATTTTATTATAAATATTTTTCGTTTTAAAGTTGGAAATATTAAAATCACGGAATTTCAGAATTCAACAATTAATTAAAAATTAATTGATATTTAAAATTTTGTAAATTAGATGATTAAAATAAAAATTATTCAATTTTAGAGTTATTTGATTTTTTATAAGAAATTAGAATAGAAATTTGCAGTATAAATCATAGTCAAAGTTCAAATGTTGAATGTCTGAAATAAAAAGATGTTGATCTCGTTGAAACGTAATTTTTGTTGCCTTATCCTGTGGAAAATTATCCACATGATGCCTATTCATATTTATTTTTAAATCACCAGTTAAAACAAGTTTCTCAAAGAAATTAAATATTTACAAATAATTTTGGAATATATTATAGTAAATTGTTGTTTTTATATATCTTATGAGAGTTTTAAGCATTTCAGATTATAATTTCATAGTGATGATATAAAACGAAATAATTCGATTAAATGCCAATTAAACTATTCGATTACACTACTATTTTCAAGTGTCGCAAATTTTATATTTTGTACTAGTTACCCGTTTGTTACTCTTAGTAGAATGGTCCATTAGCATTTTCAGTTGTTAATATTTATCGGCCCGAGTTATTGACATCTTTGTGATTAACATATACCATTTCTAAATTGAATGTGCTGTATGCCAAAAAATATGAACAGTGCTTGATGTATGCACACATACACAGTTGTGGCATTCAGTCAAAAGCAGGTGAATGATTAAATGCACCCGGATATAATTAAACACCCCATTCAACTACCATCTAATTTATTTACAACATTCTCATTTAAACTAGATCACATAAATGTGAATTAATTTGAATTTGATTATAGCATGTTGAATTTGGAAATTGTTGTTGATTTATTTTTATTATTGGACACAAATACAGAATGTAATATTTACTACTGAGTTAAACAAAGGCACTGTCATGTGGAGATTATTAAATATTTATTATGATACAAACAAAAATAAATTTCATAATAAATACTCGAATACCAAATAATTAATTAATTTTAATAATATGATAATATATATTCATAATTAAATAAATAATGGCACCTAACTGTTATCGCAAACGTGGAAATACCCATGTTATTCAACCATCCATATAAGTCATCCTTCAAAAATGTACCTAATATCTGGTGGTCTCATTGTTTTTTTATTAAAAATTGATAGATTTATTTGTCGGTGCTTTTGAGAAAGTAAATTATTTTAAACCAAATATTGTAATTGTAATTAATTAAAACAAAAGTTTGAACACATTTTTGTTACCAACTAAACTTTGACAAACATTTCAAATATTTCAATAGATTTCCTATGTAAATTTCCTAAAATATACAAATGATAGAATTTTATTAATTACTTTCTTTTTATTGAAAATTTTTTTCTAAAATTTTTTTTACAAAGTTTTAAATTTTTTCCTGTCTTGTTTATTCACTAATATGTATTGTAAATTTATTTAGCTTTTGTAAATGAACTAGGAATGTTTCGTAATCTGGAATGTTTGAATATTTCTGACATGTAAACAATTTGTTATTTTAAAGACTACAAACTTTGAAAAATCAAAATCAACAGTACCGAATTACAATTAAAATTAAATTAATTTTTGAGGGAAAATTGGAAAAAGATAATTAAATCGAATATTTTAAATTGTAGTTATTAAATAATACGTCATAAACCTTTTTCAGTGTAAAGAAATTACGTACGAAGAAAGATTCCACTGGAAGTTTATAAAGCAATATTTTGAATTAAACCAATTAAATGGAAACATTATCCGCATTCATTAACGGTTTATACATAATAAGCAATATATTATCAAAACTTGGTTTTACCTACCGCTCCGAAGAGAAGGTCGGATCCTTGCGGATGAGCTTCAATCTCTAAGCAGTCGTAGTGTATCAGTTTTGTTTTTTATACTTAATACTGTTTAGGTAATAAAATAATCAAATAAATTAATAGAAATAAAAATTAGAATTAAATTATATTTATAAAAAAAGGAAAGAGAGATGTGAAAATTTGGTCAGGGATAGAATCGATAGTGTAAAGAAATAAAAAGAGAACAAAGGTGTGAGAAAGTGTATCATTATATGTGAAAAACACAAAAAAAAATCTTTAAAAAAATCTTGAAAAAAGAGTTCAGATATTCAGTGTTTTTCTATTTTTCTTCAATTTAAAAATTACAAAATATTTTATTTTTGCGGCGGCAAATTTGCATTTCGCCTACACACAGAAAACTCCTAGAACCGGCACTGAGTGAAATTTATTAATTACGGTTCATTTGTTAACTTATCCTACAGACAAAACACACGAACTAAAATGCAGCAAATATATATCCTTGTAAAATCATCGATCAAAATAGTAAAATCGTAAAAGAAAACCTCAATAAACGAAACGTTTACTACAAATATACCTAACGTTTTCGAATTTTGTTATATTTTTCAAAATTTTTAAACCGGGACGAATTAGTGTACCGAAAATCTTTCTCGGGACACCCGGACAATGACTTGAAAAACTGGGAAGTCTGGCCACACTAGTACAACCTATACGTTAGTAATTAAGATCAGTGGCTCACAATTATAGATTGTCATTTAATAATTTATGAAATTACTAAAAATATAATTTTATGGAATTTTTTCATATAATTTTTGTCTCAGAATTATATTATCACTTTTTTTTAATATGTATTACTGATAAATTATACGTTAAATATTAAATGTAATTTCTTTATATAATTCGCCGTAGTGCCTGAAACTGTTACATAGAATTTTATTTGATTTTATGAAATTTTAATTATTTAAAATTACACTAGAAACGCGTTATTAAAAATATTTGCTTTAATAATATTATTACAAAAACTTAAGTCTTCAATTCTATCATTAATTATATTAAAGTTATGGCATTTTAAGTTTTCAAATTTGTTTTCTGACATCAATTTGATCAAAATTATAAATATTTCGTTTAATCCGTCATAAAACAAATAATTTATTAATTTAAATGTAATATTTAATTCCAAGTCATGTTTTGTTTGTAGTATAATCTATATAAAATTTATACTTTGTCTATTCCAGTATTCAAAAAAAGAATCTTGGAGTAAGGGAAGAGAAGGAGTAATTCAATGAATAATATTAAGATGGCTTTGTATTTTAAATAGTATTTTAAATTATTTCAAATCCTGCTTAGATCGTGTTTGGATTTTGGTTATGATTTAAAATGTCATGAGTGCAATGCAATATATAAGAATGACTACTCGTCATCTCCGTTTTCTAGAGTTCTTGATCATTGTCGACTAAACGAATTGATTAATATTAGGGAGCATAATAAAGGATTAAATCAGGGGCGGCCAAATTGAAGTTTTTTTTAATTTTTATATTTTATATTTAAAAATTTATTAAATTAAAAAACCACTTAGCAAATTTAATTTAGCCTATTATATATTTCTCATATAAGATTTTATTGAAAAATAATACCATTCAAATATAAAACTTGTTTTTATATTTTGTTATACTTTGTTATACTTTGGTCATAATAGTTCAAAATATTTTATTTTAGATAAATTAAATCAATAATTGTTAGTCTTTTTATTTTATTAATTTTTTAAAAAATCAATCGTATCAATATTTTTTAATATTTTTTTCGTAAATTTATAGTCATGAATGGAAGAAAAGTTGAAAAGAAGAAAAGAAAGCTTGAAGATGAGAACAGAACTTTCCAAATTGAATGGAAAGATTTGTATTTTTTCCACCAGATAAAAGAAACAGCTATATGTTTAATCTGCCACGATTCTATTTTAATTTTAAAATCTTAAAACTTAAAAAGACATTTCAAACAAAAGCATGGTGGCATTGATGAACTTAATATTGAAGAACGAAACCCAAGTTACATCTCTTAAAAAAAAATCTAAATGCGCAACAAAAAATATTTCACGTGCAAATTTCACCATCAAACAACATTGTATGTGCTAGCTTTCGAATATCTTACATTATTGCCAAGAAAATGAAATCCATTTTCAGACGGTGCCTACATAAGAGTGTCGTGTTGCCGCGATCGAAGAAATATGTCCAGAAAAAGTTAAATATTTTGCCCAAATTAGTCTCTCTCGTCAATCGGTAGTAAGAAGAATAGCTGATATCTCTACGGATATTTCGGTATCGCTCAATATAATTGTAAAAGGTTTCATTTATTTGTCACTGGCTTTGGATGAAACAACTGATATTAACGATACTGCACAGCTTTCTATTTTTATAAGGGGTGTTGATAGTGAAATGAATGTTACTGAAGAGTTGCTTGATCTTATAAGTTTAAAAAATACCACCACCGGAAGAGATATAAAAGAAGCAGTCATAAATTGCATCGGAATTCGGCAAATAGATTTAAAAAATCTTGTTGGAATCACGACAGATGGGGTACCCTCAATGGTTGGGGAAAGGATTGGTGCTGTTAATTTAATTCTTGAACATAAAAAAATATTTGGAGGAAAGTTCAAATGATTTTGAAATGTTTATTTGCCATTGTTTTTTGCAAGTGTCACATTAACTAAAGGCTGATAAAATAGTTTTAATAAATATTTTTAATTTTTTATATGTGCGGCCCACTAAACTTCAAAATATATATTTTTGGCACACCAAGCGATTCGGGTTGGTCACCCCTGGATTAAATAGTATGGTTACTATGTGCTTTTTGTTTGAATCGAAAAATTGTAAGTGGTATATGGAAAACTAATGTAAAATTGTTTTAAGAATTTAAAAATAATTATTAAATTTTATTAAAAAAATTTTTATTGTTTTTAAAATTAAAATTTATTTTCTATTAAAATATATTTTTAAAAATTAATACATTATTTGATTTATGATTTTTAAAAAGAATTTTTATAACTTTTGATCAATAAAAAATTTAAAATATGTTTAATTTTTTCGTTTCTACCTGAAAATGAATCTGTTAAATATATAGTATAAGTGATTTTCGAGTAGCGTTTTCTATTATAATTATTATTATTATTATTATTATTATTATTATTATTATTATTATTATTATTATTATTATTATTATTATTATTATTATTATTATTATTATTATTATTATTATTATTATTATTATTATTATTATTATTATTATTATTATTATTATTATTATTATTATTATTATTATTATTATTATTATTATTATTATTATTATTATTATTATTATTATTATTATTATTATTATTATTATTATTATTATTATTATTGGTAAATTATGAGCTCAATGCGCGTCTGTGTGCGCGTTGTATTGTGTGATTGGTTTGTGTGCGCACACAGACGCGAGCAATGTCATTTTTGTGTTGGGTTGTTAGTTTATCTCGCGTCTGTGTGCGCTTTTCTTTTCTTTGTTTTTGGCTTGTGTGCGCACACAGACGCGAGCAAGAGGTATGGCAATTTTATTAAGTAGTTTTTGTAATTTTTTTGATTTAGAAGTTAATTAGATTTTTGAATATGAATGGATTTAGAGAGTTGTTAATGGTATCGATTTTCGGTTTTTATGTACTTCCGATCAAACATGGCTGCTTTTAATGAAGAAATTTATGAATCTGATAACTCAATGGAAATTAGAAATACTACCAACGAAACTGATGGTTCCTTTTTTATGATCCCAAGAGATCCTGATAACGTTAATGGTGTTTTTGGCCAACTAATATTAAATTTATTTGGTGGATGGATTTCCGTTGGTATTCGATGCAATAATTGTGATGTAGTAGCTACATAAAGAAAGGTTACAGATAAAATGATTGAGAAGAGTTCAGCTACAAGATTGTTCAATATTACTGAAAGTACTGGAGGTGTTATGACTGGTATGATCCCTGATTATCGATCTCAAGTATGTCGTGCACAAATGGAAGCAGCTCGATTTAGATATAAACATGGATATGAAATGCCTTGTGACATAATATGTCGTTCTATTGCGGATATTAAGCAGCTTTCTACCCAATCAACTGAGATGCGACCATTAGGTTGTTCAATGATGGCATTATCTTATGGTATTGAAATGGACAAACTGTTATTATTCAAAACTGGCTCTGTGGATGAAAATAAAATTATTATTCGTTATCTTGAATTTAAACAATTATTATTATTTTTATTATTATTATTATTATTATTATTATTATTATTATTATTATTATTATTATTATTATTATTATTATTATTATTATATAGTTTATATTTCTTCGACTCTTACTATTAATTTTGATCTCATAATCTTTTTATTTGTTTATAGCAATTACCAATATTTGGTACCAAATATGATTTTACCTATTTGTTGTAGAAGCCAAATCTTTTTTAGTTTTCTATTAAATACATTTATGATATTCTTCCCTGAAAATTGATCACTGTTTGTTAAGAGTAAACAATATGCCTTATAATCAATTTTGCCCCTAGTTCTCATAAAGTATTGTCTTCCAATATTTACAGCTTCCTACATATTTCTTTAACGGTTATTATAATTTGATAATCGGTTTAGATAGGCTCAAGGAGTTTTCATTTATTTTTTCATAATAAACTTTGGAGAAAAATAATTATAATGAAAATATTAATGGAATTAGAGGGAATTTCGAAATTTTCATAATTATTAAAATTTCGTTTGCTAGAAAGTTTCGATGTTAAAATTTATAATTGATGCTATAATAAAAAGAATAATTTACATTTATTACTTTACGAAATTATTTAAGCAAGTTTAAATAATTAGGTTTTAATATGTTTGTAGGAGAAATAAAAATTTTTTTTCTTTCTAACCTTTTCAAAGACAAATTTGATAATTTTTCGATATAAAATGGGCATATATTAGTTTGAGACACCGAAACGTTTCTTTTTTTTGCTACCCAAATTATACACCACTGTCAGTTATTTTATTTCTTGGAATATTAATATTTATTTTCTTAGAAATGCAAATGAACAAATATGCTCTTTAACAGCGCTTCTCAACCCTCTTTTTTGTTGTACCGTTAAGGTTAGTTATTTGCGTACTTCTATCTAAAAACATGTTAGAAACGTACTTTGTTTATTAAATTTAGTTGATTTATTAACAATTTGTTTGTTAAAATAATACTTCGCAATAGCGGATTCATGCTTAATGATATTTCACAATAACGGGCTGATATTTCTCCATACGCGATATTCACCACACATGGTTCGATTGGGTAACAACTTCTATAATATTAGTTGGCGTGTTTAATCTGTATATGACGAATTAAATAAAAATAGAAATAACAATAAAAAAAATTCAAAATCATGAAGAAACAATACAATTTTATATAAAAAATTATCGATTTTGATAACTAATTAATTTTGCATCATTAGTTTAATAAAACACCACATTGTGGAAATCGGGTTCATGATTAATAAATTTGGTAAAACCTAAGTTAATACAGCCATTTTATAAATGGCAGTCAAGTAAAATGTTTTTACAGATTATATATATATATATATATATATATATATATATATATATATATATTTGATATATGCTATCATTGTATTTTACTTGAATAAAGCCTTTTTATTTCCGTATCAAACTCTTGAATTAGATTGTTCATGAATTTTGCATTGTTGTTATTATTTTTTTACCATATACAATATGTAAGCTCATAAGTCATACTCAGTTATATTGTAATTAATATTATAATTTTATAATAGAATTTTGGTAGCTAAATTATTTCTAAATTATTATTATTATTTTTATTATTTTTATTATTATTATTATTATTATTATTATTATTATTATTATTATTATTATTATTATATTATTATTATTATTATTATTATTATTATTATTATTATTATTATTATTATTATTATTATTATTATTATTGCTATTATTATTATCACTATTATTATTATTATTATTATTATTATTATTATTATTATTATTATTATTCTTGCAGGTTATAATAATTATTCTTATCTCAATATCAGACAATCTATCAGTAAATTAATTACTATGTCTAATATTAAATGAAAAGTATTTTATAAATGATTATTGAAGTGAGAAAGATTCCACGATGATAATTATTGTAGATTTATAAAACCAAATGAAAGAAATTTATTTTTCTTTCTAAAAATTCGATTATTTCTCCTTTTTTTATTTTTGAGTAGGTTTTTGATTTTTAAAACCCCATATAACGATTTTGAAGGGGAATAAAGGATGTGAGAGTGTTTTTCTTCTCAGTGGAAAATGATTTTTTGTAAAACTTTTTTGGTTCCAAATTTAACATTATATTTTGTTTTTAATTAATAAAAATGTAAATTAAATTTTCTATTTTTTTACTTCCTTACATTAAGTTATATTATGTATCCATTTAAAACTTTTAAAAATTTATTATAATTATGTTGAAATTAACTGAATCCCAACTTGATAAATTTATATAAATAACAAAGAATAAACTGGTTAATAAAAATTTATAAAAATATCACAAATTACAATTTAACTGTAAAATATTTACAGTGAATCAGTTGTTGTGATTGTTTTGTGAGGTCTAAACTGGACTCTGTATAACATGATCTTTATCTCTATATTATCAGTCAAAGAGACAGAAATAGAGATTTATTTTCACTAAAAAAGGTAAAATAATACAATGTCACTAAAAAATTAAATGGGTAATGTAATAATAAATATTAAAAATAGAAAAATAGTCAAATAATAGTTAAAAGGGAAAATTGTAAATTCTTAAATTAAGAAAATTTATAAGGAAAAGATTGACAACGGAAACCACTGATTGCATTTTGATTGTGCCTAATGAAAACCGTGAAAATCATAGTTCATTTAATGGCGAACCTTTAAATATCATGTTTTAGATATTCCATATTCAGAAGGTTTTAAAAATTTTAAGTTTTCTCTCATGAAACTATTAGAAAATCTTTAAAATTATTAATATTTTGTACTGGATTTCCCTCAAGCTTTCATTTAAATTTTATAAATTATTCAAAATTATCATGAATTTTAGTTAAATAATTTGGAACTCTTATCTTTTAAATATCAATGTTTAAAAATGGAATTATAATACTTTAAGAAAATTGGCTTGGATATCAATAACAAATGGTAGCTCGGGCCAGGTAGAAAACCCGAGACATGTGGAAAACCCAAGCGGTAGACAAGAGGATAATTTAATTAGGTTTCCTTTCAAAATTATTAGTTTTAAATTACCAAAAACACGAGATTTGTGAACAAAGGCAAGAGGGACGCCTATTTAATTATTTTGTTTTTCGAAATTTTTGTCGATGCTAATTTAATTATGTGAGTGAACGGGATGAGTAGAAATATAAAAGTAAATGACAATGTTAGCCAAATGTCAGTTGTTTCAAAGAGAGAAAAGTATTATATCATGATTAAAGTGCAAGAGGTTTAGACAATTCAAATTTTAATAAAATAAAAATCATTGAACAATGAACAAAGGTCTTGAATTCAAATTACTTTTATTTTTTAATAATTTTATAATTTAGACAAATTAGAATTTTATTTCCTTCACAAATGCATTCGAAAGGGAAAGATTTAAAAATTATTATATTAAAAAGGGTAGACCTATATCAAGAAATCTATCAATAGAACTTTTACCCTTCACCAAAGTTAGAATAGAATTATATTATCTGGAAATTTACGTCTTTGCAAAAGATATCCGGTTTACCAAACATCAGCTCACTAAAGAGGAGGGAGTTGCGCTGCAAGCGGATGATAAAATAACTATTTTAATACAGAATGATTTTCTAAATAAAACATATATTTTACTCTTTAAACGGATATCACTATAAACGCTCTCAGTCTATAGTACCAAGTTTTAACATGTAAAGGCACTCATTTTCTGTTCTTCCACAATGGTGTCTTCCTAAATGATGAAGCTACACTTTCAGACTACGGAATTGCACAACACAGAGTCATTTATGTTTTTGCCACATCCCTGGTGACCACCAAAATCAACCGAGGATAAGCCTAAAACCTACCAAACAACGCCCAACCTACTTGTGCTAGTATTCCCCAACTATTTTAAATAAACTTTCAGAGATGATTCTTTGAAAATTACCTTCAAGAGTAAATATTCCTTGGAATGAATTGCGCACTGCAATCCCCGACATTTTTAACAAGCCAACATCTGCAGTTTTCGCGAAATATTTTAGAACCCAGACATTATCTAATAGAAAACTGTTACAATTACCCCAAAATGCGATGGTGGAGTTCACTCAAATTCACTCAGAGGCAGCTGCTGACAGAAACATATTAAAGCAATTCTTTCTTTCTACTTTACCGCTACAAACCTCAAAAAAGCCTGATAACCCCAACACTATTAGCCGTTGAAGTCGCTGGTCAACTTCCAAAAGTTCTTGACCAATTTTAACTAAAGGCTGAGTCAAAATCATTCAATATACCACCCTCTTTTTCAAACAAACTCAAATTTCTTGTAGACTAGTCTATCAAGTTTTGCACGATTCCAAATCCGCCATCTTTACACTCGAAACAGCAATCAATAGTGTAGTTCAAACATTAGAGTCTCAATGAATCCTATTTTCAGTTTCGTCTGTCTCTAATCAGACTCTTAATTGGAAATATTTGTATGGCAGACATCATTGTTCCTATTTTAAGCTCTAACCTTTTGTGTGCAAACGGATTACTCGTGAACTGTTGTTCCCAAAGTCTAAAACCATTGACTCCTGAGGTAATTCACTTCTTTTCATGAAAACGCTACTTCACCTTTTACCAACCAAACAATTTGTCAAGTCTTTCAGACACCAGGTCTAACTTCTTTGCTTAAACTATTATTTCGTGACTTATGTAAAAATAATTAACTCAAAGCAATGAGTGCTACAAAAATTCCTGTGACGTCAATGACATTAAATCTCACTCTGATTTAGAAAGGGTTATTCTTGAAATTTTATCAGTCAAATTAGACAACAGTTTTTCCAAACCACCATCGTACGATTTAAAAGTTTTCTTCCGCACTTACTACTCGTCAAACAAAAGCATAACTTCAAACAAACCACAATTTCAAGACCCGACAGACAGTGACCCGCAACAAAATGTCAAACATTGTGACAAAATCTGATTTATTATAACAAATTCTTTTCATGATAAATGGAACTTATTGTCGTGATAATAACTAGAATATTTTAGATGTTAATCAAGAGACCAATCTAGAGATCAAATGCAATAACAAATGGTAACCACAAGTGGATACATTAGATGAGGGAAATTGTAAGATAGTGGTTTAGTGCAAAATTAGGTAAGAAGAACATTAAAAATTTCAGGTTTAGAGACTTTGTGTAGGTCCTTGATTGGAAAAATGAAGAACTATATTGAATTAAACGTTAAATAATAGAAAAGACAGAACGTTTGGGTTTTCAATGTATTGAGCAACATGATACAATGATGTAAATTATCGAGAAAACGTATTTAATTGGCAAAAAATGATGAATTATTTTTACACTCAACAGGCGAATTCAGTTTTGACTTTGCTAATATAACAAATGAGAATTTCAAAATTCATTATATTTATTTTATAATTGTAATTGTCAGGATGAATATTTATAAAAATATAAAATGTAGTAAGTTTCAAAACCTTATAATACATTTTGTGTATACAAAAAGAATAAATGTTTACTTTTGCTCTAGTTATATCGAGCAAATTATTATTATTATTATTATTATTATTATTATTATTATTATTATTATTATATAAACTTCAAAATAAATTTGTTAGCAGAATCAATTACTAAAATATAATTAAAATAAATATTTATGCTAGTCATAATCCGCAATATTATAAAATTTTGTTTCGGAAAAAAGATTAAATCAGATAAGAAACAGAGAAAGACTTGTTAAATATTGTACTGGAGTCTTCAGGAACCATTTTATATCAAATTATTTCATTTCATAAAAACTACTTCGGATTATGAATTACAGTTATTTCTTTGAAATATATTTTATTATATATACTATTATTAATATTATTTTTTATTTTTATTATTATTATTATTATTATTATTATTATTATTATTATTATTATTATTATTATTATTATTATTATTATTATTATTAATATTAGAAATTACATTTATATCAGAAAAAAATTGAGTAGGTCCTTGGTCCTCTTTTGATAAAATGTTGTTATATGTAGGATTACATTTATTTTCATTAAAGATTAGTGAACTGGAAAATGAT
>CAUHTR010005835.1:0-24363 GCA_959609185.1 Schmidtea polychroa | reverse complement strand
TTTTTTTTCTAATTTCACCATTGATTTCTTTTCCATTGACATTGTATTTATTAAAAAGCTTGACTATGAATCAGTTTGCTCATCAACTTGTACTTGCAAGCAGCGATTCACAGTCAAACTTTTTAACAAATACAATTTCTTTTTTGTCAATATTTTGCTTTAAAAAAATAAACCCATAATATCTAAACTTTAATGATTTTAATTTTACTTCATTTTCGACATAACATATTGACAGAAGTGAATACGAATATTTTTTAAAAATAGTCAACTATATATAATAGCTGTAATTTCATTAAACTCCTCAGACCCTGTGCACAGACATTACAATATCCAATATTTTCTTTCTTTTTTTTAAGTCATTTCAATCTTTTTTACTAAATGTATTGTTCTTTTGTACATTGCTGTAGTCTCCTAAAATAGTATTAAAAATACGAAAATAAAATATCATGATTAATGAGGTTAAAGAATAAACAAAGTTTATTGGAACGAAATAAGCTATGTAAGTTGCAAATAAGGGATTGCTAAAATCTTATACAATACATCAGCAATATTGCGAAATAGCAAGGATTGCATAATCTTATATCATATTCAATCATAGTTCTTTTGTGATAATCTTCAAAATCACTTCTTGATGCTATAATTGCCTTTCTTCCACTTCCGTTTTCTCATATCGTAAATACTTGATTTTGAATAAATAATGTCTACAGATGTCGCTTAAGTTTCGACAGCTTTCTTTAATCTTCAAAATTATCCATTAAAAATAAACAAATATAATTAATCAACTATGCTAATCTATTTAATAATTACAAATACAAATGAAAGAAATATTATTTTTTATATTAGTTTCTTTATATAAATTCATTAAATGAGCAAATATCAATAAGATGAAAAAATAATTTCTTATACCATTTCACAAATGTTATTTTTTATTAACTTTTTTCTTTCGTTTTTATACTGTTAGTGAGGTTTTTTGAGTATTATTTATTAACATACGTAAGGCAGTAATTATTAAGGATTCACTTAATCATTGTGAAGGTAAAATATTTGATGCGAATCAATAATAATTGAAATGGATGGATTCAAGTTGATAGATTAAATAATTTACAATTTTTATTCAAAACTTTCTATTTGTCTGAAAGTATAATGTTAAATATTCAAAACCACATGAAAAAGCAGTGGGTCATATTGATAATTAAGTTATCACCCATGAATTATTCTAGATATGGATCGGTCTTCCAATGATTGATGAAACTGTGTATTCGTGTGTAAATGGGGATAATATTCCACAAAAAGACAACTCACCAATAACATGGTGGCGACAATTTTCGATATTATTAGGAGATTCTATTTCCAATTTCATGGTGATGCTAGCTTTGCCTAAGTCACCCGTTGATCCGAATATAATCAATCATTGGTATTCTGAACCCATTGCTGCTTTAGAAACGAGAACAGATATTTATTTTACAAATAAAAAAGGATTTCCCGTTTGTCAGTAGAATATCAAGAAATTATTAATCGATTTCTCAAATGAAAATCCAATTGGTTTTAACAGGAGATGCGAAAAATATCCACGGTCATCTTGCCTATCGGCAGTATTTAAGTTGGATTTGGACGAACAAGTGTCAATGACAGTTTATGAGAACACAGCAAAGATATGGAAGATTATCTACAGGATCCTTTACAGCCATTGGCTGACCATTTACCGAGTTCAACGTATAGTATTTTTGAATTGGATCCATACAAATACGCGGCATATGAAAGAGCTACATTTCTAGCGATTAATGATCTCATAGAGAAACGAAAGCACGACGGAGAAGTAAATATTAATAATACAAAATCATTTGCCAGTATTGTCGGTGGTTCTTCGATTACTTCATTGAAGAAAAAATAAACTATCATGGTACTCGGGGCCGGAAGAGGACCATTGGTTGATTCGGCATTTAAAGCGGCTGATAGTGCAAATTGTGAGGTGAAAATGTATATAGTTGAAAAGAATCCCAATGCTGTATCATATTTAACGAGAAGAATCACAAGTGATTGGAATAACAGAGATGTGGAATTATTCGCTGGTGATATGCGAGAAGTGTTGCTGCCTACAAGAGCTGATATTTTCGTTAGTGAACTTTTAGGATCTTTCGGAGACAACGAGCTCAGTCCTGAATGTCTTGACGGAGCGCAACATTTTTTGAAACCCGACGGAATCTCGATTCCACAGAGTTATACATCGTATATTGCTCCTTTGCAGTCGACTAAATTATTCTCCTATATGAGCACACAACGTCCACCGAGATATTCCAAAAAAACGAAATATGTAAGTTCCTTGCTGTATTTGGAACTGTCGACGATTTCTCGCTTTTTAATTTCCTGTTCAGGCTTCACTTGAAACTCCCTACGTCGTTCGTTTGTTAAATTGTCACTTGTTGGCTCCTGTCCAGTCGGTATTCACATTTGAACACCCGAAAAAAGACATCAATGCTTCTAATGATCGTTATCGGGAATTGGTGTTCAAAGTTAAAGAGGACGGAATAATCCACGGTTTCGCGGGTTTTTTTCACTGTATTCTCTATAAGGACGTTACGATGAGTAAACATTTCTTCATTTTAATTTCCTAATCAATTTCCAATTGGCACAGGTATTCATCCCGATATGCATTCGCCAGATATGTTCTCATGGTTCCCAATCGTGTTCCCCATCATCAAACCCATCCAAATAAAGGCCGATTCTGAACTCAATTTTCACATCTGGAGAGTTGGAAACAGCAAAGCCGTCTGGTATGAGTGGGCTTGTACGAATCCAGAAGTTACATCAATCCATAACCCGAATGGCCGGTCCTATTCCATGTCATTGCTGTCTAAATAAATAACTGCCAATTTACATTTCAATAAACTTTTATTCGTTATCTTTTGCGCTGAGATTTTATTATTTATTCATCTGTAATTGGTCAATTTTTTATTGAACTTTTACATTGATTTTATAAATATATATTATTGGCTGATAATTTTAGTAAATTTGTTGTATTTATTGCTATTTATAATAATGGGATTTCTTTTATCTATAGTAGATATTTAATGATCATTAGTGATCGTATTTTAATCAATAGGAAGCATAATTGTACTTGGTAAATTTTTTGTAAATATAATTTTTTGTCATATTAAAATTAAATACCTAAGTTATGACTGATGTTTAATACACCAGATATATAAATGAGATAAATAATTAAATCAATATTGATATAATAAATTATATTTGAATAATGATTATAATATTTTATACAAATTATAAAGAAGTTAATGAAAATCGGTAATTTTATTGTTGTTATGATATGAGTTTGTAAACCTTTAGTAGTTGTAATGTAATAATTTGATTAAATTTTTATTCACAAAGCAATTTTTGTTCTCCTTTGATTTTGTCTATATGATTTTATTATTCAGGTATTTTTATGTTTTAGGTACCTAAAAATATCATTTATTTTATATTTTAAAAATATGTGACATGGAGACATTTCATACCGTCGGGTGAAAGAGTCACTGGGATGTTTCTTGCTTAGGTGGTATGATTTGTCATATTTAATATTATTAACATCGCGCCTAATACGAATATTTTTGGCAACAGAATCAGTAAATAAAAAACCGTTTTCATCATCAAAGGACTTGGTTGGTCCTTTCCGATGTCTCAGTATAGTATTTCATTTGCGAGATAGAATCTTAAATAACCGTTACATTTTATAGTTTACTTTTATGCTTTTCTTACTGTAAACATGACCCAAAAAGGAAATCAATTAAAACCCTGTTTCTCTTGTTCAGATAAAAATGACTTCAGGAGAAAATTTGCCTATTGGAGGCCAAAGTTGACAGACTGGAGGGGACTTGGTTCACCCACGTCCAGATAAAAGAGAGTACCCAGAGGGATCGAAGATTAGAAAATATTAAAGATAACCTCATATAAGAGAGTCATGCCATACATATACAGAAGAAGGCCCTGTATCAGGTCTATACAAAAGTGGAATTACAAAACCGTATCAACAACCTACTCACTGCTGAATGAGCCAATCTCATATCTCCCACAATCTAGCTGACACCAAGCCGCTTAAGCGTAATGACCCGTTCGTTAGATATTTTCAATCATCAATATCTCTTATCGCACCGTCTCATGCTCCACGTACCAGCTCCAGGATTCCACCGCCAGGGGTTGACTTGTCCCCCAATCCCCAATACAAAAACCCAAGCGGAAGTAGATGAAGAAGGTGGTAAGAAATGCCAAACAAAGGGCGAAGAAGGCTGCGAGCCCAGGAAGCCTCACCTGAACTGGACCTCAACATCAATGGCATGGTATTCACGATGGATGTGACCGATAATCTATTTGATCTATATGAGCTTTTAACCGATGCCAACTCTGTGATCCTGTGTGCTATGCTCGACTTTGTAATGTGTTTGGTACTCCAATTAAAATATTTTTCCTCTTAAATTTTAATTATCGACATTATTTTTTTTAACTTCAAACATGTCATGAAACGTTTAGTAATTATACATAAAAAATTAGAACCTTTGCGTCGATAAGAAGGAGAAAAAATTCCAATTGCTCATTACATTGTCACCACTCGACGATTTCCGACATAAGCTCTTCTATCGGCAGTCCTGAACCCGCCTAGAAAGCACAATGAGCAGTTCTCGTAATGGAGCTCAGTTGCTCATTGACTCTCAACCACTGCCTACATCACCAAGTGGTTATTGTCATGGGAAATTATCATGAACGCATGTAAACAGTCGACCTCATCTATTCGATTTCATCTATTCTTTCTCAAAACACCAACAGTAAATTTGGTTTGTAAAACACTATTTGGATTAATAAATTTTTTAAATCAGATAATTCGTTTTAGAGTTGAGAGTTTAGAATTCGCTTCATTTAAACAAAAATTAAAATACTTTATCTTTTATGATTAAGGATTATTATTATGATTTTTATTCGTGGGAAAACACTTGGGATTATTTATCAAAGAAAATATTCTGGCTTTTTAAGTGAGACTTAAAATTTATTTAAAAAGCCTGAGCCTAAAAATTCTCACTCACTTTCGACCAAAAATCATGAGATCAAAATGAATATTAAAAAATTAAATTAAATACCCTGTGTTAGGATTAGTTTTGATTTTCGACATAAACAAATTCAAAGTCGTGAAGAAATCTATATTATTTAAACAAAGTATTTTCTTAATTATTTCTGGGGAATTAATTCAAATCCAAATAATATTTCGAACAATTTCAACATTCAATTTCAACATACCACAACATTCCCTTCCTTTAACAATCTTTTCCAGTTTTTATATTCTTTTAGGCATTCTATATTTCTAATTTTTATTTTCCCAGTTGACATTTTTACCACATAGCTACGATTGTGTCGTTACTCAATAATTTCACCAGGACCATCATACCTATTATCCTCTTTTGAGATAACATCCTCTTTTATCCACACAAAGTCCCCAACATTAAATTCTTGATTTGTTCGTAGTGATTATATGATACTTCATTCTTTTCCAATTGTGCTGTCATTGTTTCTCTTTTTTTACTCATAATATTCACGTATTCTTTAACGTCTGAATCCTTGTTATCCCTTGATTGCCATTCTTTGTATATTTTCTTGCCGTATACTACTTCCGCAGGACTAAAGCCTGTTGATCTCTAAATCGTCGAATTAAGCATAAATTCCACCTTTGGCAGTAAATCTGCGCAATTTTTATACATTTTATCTTTTAAAGAAATTTGAATTGCATCTCTTATGGTTCTGAATTATTTTTCAATCATTCCATTAGGTGAATGATGATAAGCGCTTGAGTATACCATTTCGATTCAGTGAATGTTCATTAAGTCGTTTATTAGTTTTGCTTCAAATGTTTCCCTCTGTCGCAGTGCATAAACTTTGGTGCTTCGCATTTTAAAATCCAATTATTTTTCAAAATAGCAGCTGTTGTATTCTCGTTTTGTCTTGATACTGCATTTAATATCTACTAAATTGATCCATAATTGCCAATATATATCTCTATCCATGAATTCTTGTCTTTGAAGGTCCACAAAAATCAATAAAATTCGTCTCAAATAAATTCGAATTATTATGTTTTAAAATAGTTTCTTTCGTTCGTATTGTGAATGTTTTTCTTCTTTGGCATTCTTTACAACTGCGGATTACAATCTCAATTTGTTCACGTTTATTTTCAAAATCAAACGTTTGTGAAATATAATCTTGTACTTTCTTCACTTCTGCGTGGCATAACGTTTGATGAGTGTGTTCCTTTGGAATCAATATCAGTATTTTTTCTCATATATCTTTTGCAATCTCTATGGAGTCCTTATGCCATATGGAACCATCATCTCCTAGCATCAACACTAAGATTCTTGTCTTCAGTCTGCCTTTCTTTCGTTCTTTGTGTATTGTTTGGCACTGTGTGCAAGTGTCATATTCGTTCCGTGATAAAACATCAGCATTAACATGTAATTGGCCTTTCCTGTACTCTAAATCCATATCCAAACCATTAAGATGGTAAATCCACGTCTGAAACTGTGGCGTAATAGGTTTCTTGGTTTTAAGCATAAAGATTTTATTGCCTTGTGATCCGTTCGAAGTCTAAATTGATTCCCATATAAATAATGTTTAAAATGAAAAGTAAAATAATAAATTGCAAGTAATTCTTTTCTAGTGATGCAATATAATAATTCGTGTGTACTCATTGCACGCGATCTATACGCAATCACTCTCTCATTTCCATTAGAATTCAATTGTGATAACACCGCGCCTATCCTATCAAAGCTGCATCAATATCTAATATAAATTCTTTTTTAAAATGCGGGAAAGCCAGTATTGGAGCTCTCATTAATTGTTTTTTCATACCTGGAAACGCTATTTCACATGCATCTGTCCATATTAATTTTTTTGGTTACTCCCACATAGTTTCTCCAAGTTCTTAGAATACTTTGTATAATTTTCAATGAATTTTCGATAATAATTCGTAAGTCCCAAAAGACTCCTCAACCTGTTTAAACATTTTGGTCTTTCGAACTGTTTTATGGCGTCAATTTTACGATCCTCCGTTCTTATACCATCTTTATTTATGATATGGCCTAAAAACTTAGTTTCACATTTCAAAAAGTGACATTTCTCTCGGCTCAACTTTAATCAAGCTGTTTTAATTCTGTCTAGAACATTTTTAGTATTTGAAAATATTAGGATGTCATCCAGGTCACAACAGCTTCTTTCCAATTTAGTTATCCAAGTACTTTGTTCATTAATTTCTGGAAGGTAGCAGGATCCGATGATATCCCAAATGGCATACGATTGAAGCAATATTGCTCATTCTTTGTAGAAAAAGTAATTTTCTTTTTTGAATCTTCAGTTAACTCAACTTGGTAATATGCACTGCTTAAATCCAGTGTTGTGAAAAATCTCGACCCATTAAGAGCGTCCATCATTTCTTCTGTATTTGGTATTGGAAAAATAGGTCGCTCTGTAACTAAATTTAATGCTCGAAAATTTTAGCAAATCCTCATCTCATCTTTGTCTTTCTTTTTAATGCATACCAGTGGCGAATTCCAAGGTGATTTGAATTTCATTCTAATACCATTCTTTTCCATCTCTTTAATATTTTCTTCTACTTTCGATAAGAGGTGTACTGGTTGACGTCTTGGATTAATAACAATTGGAGGTTCTGTCGTATTTATTTCATGTTATACTATTTCTGTTTTACCAATGTCCCATTTATGTTTCATAGATACTGTTTCATATTCTTCAATCAATTTCTCGATTTCTTTTTCAATTTTTTTTAAATCCTCTTTTTTTCCCTCAATATAACTTAACTCATATTTTTCACTATCGGTTCTTTTTAAATATATATTAAATTTCATTAAAAATTTATCCCCCCAATTATTTTTGGAACAACTCCTCGAGTAACATAGAATTCTATTGGTTTTGGGATACCCCTTACAGTTACGTTTATATTTATCTTTCCCAATACAGTTATGCCACTTGTGTTCGCACATTTCGCTTCAAAATCACATTTATCCAATGTTACGTTTTCAAATCATTTATAAATCTCGTACTCTAAAACACTAATCTTTGCCCCTGTATCAAGCATACATATTGCTTTTTCTTTATTTATTTCAATTTCAACGCTGGGTCTTACTCCCATATGGTTATAATTAATTATAAATTCTTTCCACTTTTATATTGGAAGATTCGGACTTCGGAAGATTCACAATCATTAAAATCCATTGAAATTCATCCTACACCCAATTCCTTAATGAAACGCGGTAAACAGCTAAAGGTACACTATTCATAGAAAATAGTTTGACCTTTGGAAGGTTCAACCATCCATTGCTATCCTTGCAAAGGTATTTCCAATAATTAAAATACTATATGAATTATTGATAAGATATTTTCATGATAGAGAAAAAAGAAAATAACAAAAGTATAAATATATTTAAAAGAACAAATGATAGGATCTATTCAAAGTTTCTCCATACTCTATTATAAAGCATTCATTCAAAATTATTTCAAATTTTTAATAGTAAAAAGTTTCATCCTTTTTACTTGTATAATTCAGACCGAATATCAAATTATAAAAATCGGCATTCATCCCATTGCCCATGTAATTGTAAATAAATTTAAAATAAGATTCCCCAGTTAATCTAGAATCACTTCCTGCTTGATGTTGAATCCCATAACGTTTAACTTTCAGCGCTTTCGACAGTTTTTCCAGTCCACCGACATAATTTCTGGTTTTTAAAACCAAAGTTTTCAGATCGATTGTTTTCGGAAAGTAAATGTTTAACAAATTTAAAAATTGTTGATAGTTAGACGGCATTTCTTCCCACCCAGTTATTATTTTAAGCAAATAAGCCCAATCATAATTGGCGTGGAACCCAATCCAGATCAGATCTGGATTCATTACAAGTTCTGATGCTACAAAATATTCCCCAAATGTGTAAATATCTATGCCGTTTTGCTGAAGTTCTTTAAAATTTATTCCTGAGTTCCTAAGAAGATCCAAAGATTCATGATTTCCAAGGTCCTTATTTGTGTCAAATTTAAAATTAAATTGTATTGTCGGTTGGTCACATACAGCAATACCATTTCCATCAAAAAAGCTGAATCCCATTTGAATTGGATTTAGCAAATCATTGTTATTTTTAACATGCTGATACAGGTTATCTAATCTGACCGTGGAACCCTTTTCCATTGGAACTATTATACCAGGAAATTCAAAATCTATAGCAACAAACGAGCTCTGTTTGGACAACTGACGAAGCCTTTGCATGCCTTCTGTGAAATTATTAGCAAACACATCCATAACAAATGAGTGATTATCCAAATTATTACAATCTTCTTGTTGGATAAACTGAACGATTTCCTTAACTTGATGTTTAGATTGACACATTTATGATTTATTATTATGCGTTCTTGCAGTTAAAATTTCTGGAATTGTTAATAAATATTTTAAATTAAGAATTAAAAACAAATTATAGCAAAATTTTTATTAAAATTATATAATAATTTCATAATATATTGATCGATCAAAATAATAATAGATATTGATTGATGACATACAAACGTACCTTTTTTGCCTATTTACGTAAGTTAAAAACAAAAAATAACATTCAATTTTTTTTTTATTTTTAACATTTATTACGTTAACGGTTAATTTTAACAAATTAATACAAAATTATATTAAAATTTTTATTATTAGCGTTATGTCAATAATAATAATAGTATAGATTGATGACAAAATAAAATAACATACAAAAATAATTTTTTAATTTTTGACATTTATTGCGTTGATAAAAAAATTATAAAATAAATATCAAAATTTTTATTATTATGCGTTTTGTCGGTTAAAACATTTTGAATTGTAATTAAATATTTTAAATTAGGAATTTAAAACAATTTATAGCAAAATTTTCAAAACCAAAAATAAAGAATTAAAAAATTAATTTACTTTTACTTGAATAATTTATTGCCAAGTTAATAACTTATAGTTGCAACCTGTGAATATTCAAGGAAGTAAAATTATTTGCCAATTTATATTATATGGTGAGAGGATTAGTTTTTCGATCATGGCCTTTATCATCAACCTCTATCAATTCTTAAAAATGGATATTTTAAATCTAATCTTGAGTGCATAACAAAAGAGACTGTTAATAAATGGACGTTAAATACTCATGATCTTTGCACATTTATCTGGTTAATGATCCTATTGATGTTGAAGTACATATTATGTTAGATCAGTAGGTAGTTCGTAGCTTCGTGCAGCTAGGGGTGGGGTAACTGCCCCACCCCCTGCTACAGTAATTTTTTTTGCTTTTTTGGGATTTTCAATACAAAAAGGACATATAGAAAAAAAGCCATGATTTTTCTAACTTTAGTGAGGGGGTCTCGATGATACTTGAGAATTTCAATACAAAAAATGGTCATCACTAAAAAGTCATGTCTCCTTGGTCCTTGGATTTTCAATACAAATTTCAACTCACTAAAAAGTATGTAATTTTCCAAATACAATTAAGGTGGGTTCCTTGGTCCTGAGAATTTCTATACAAAAAGGAGTCTACACTAAAAACATGGTAAATTAAGGACAAATAGGTAAATTATGGGTCTAAAAATTGAATTATCGTAAAATATGGGATCAGATAGGTAAATTAAGGTTCAAATTTTAAAATAAAGTAAAATAATGGGCTCAAATAAGTAAAGTAAATTACGGTCTAAAAAATTAACATAAAGTAAATTATGGGCTCAGATTTTTAAATTTAAGTAAATTATTGACTAAAAAATTAAATTAACGTTCAAATTTTTAAATTAAAGTAAATTAAGGTCCAAATTTTAAAATAAAAGTAAATTATTGTCAAAATTTTGAAAATAAAGTAATCAATGAGCTCAAATAAGTAAATTTTGGTCTAAAATTTTAAATTAAAATAAATTAAGGTCTAAATTTTAAATTAAAGTTATCAATGGGCTTATATAAGTAAAGTAAATTATGGGTCTAAAAATTGAATTACAGTAAATTATGGCTGTTAATTAAGATAAATAGGTAAATTAATGGCTAATTTTTAAAATTAAGTAATCAATGGTCTAAAATTTAAAAGTTAAAGTAATATTTTTAAATTAAGTAAATTAAAGTAAGAATTTTAAATTTATTATCAAAAGATTAAATAACCACAATCTTTTTGAGAAATGCAACTTTTTAATGAAAATTTTAATGAAATATTTTTAAAGTCAATTTTTGAGTGAAATTTTAATGGAATAATTTTAGATGCAAATCTCTGTGAATTAATCAATGACCACATGAAATAATTTGTTAAATATGAAAATTAGGGTTATATTTAGTTGTTAAGTAAATTATGGTGTAAAATTAAGTAATAAAGGATAATTAGGTAAATTAAGGCTATGTAAGCAAATTATGGGCTTTTTTTATTAAAGTAAATCAATGGATATTTTTGGTAAACAATGGTTAAATTAAGTAATCAATGGTCTAGAATTTTAAATAAGTAAATGAAAGTTAAAAATTTTAAATTTAAAGTAAATTAATGTAATAAGTAAAAAATTTTAAATTAAAGTAATATTTTAAAATTAAAGTAAATTAATGTAATAAGTAAATTAAAGTAAGATTTTTAAATTTATTAACAAAAAGTTTGAATAACCAACAAAAGTCAAATATAAATGAAAGTTTTAGTAAAATATTTTTAAAAGATAATTTTTAATGGAAATTTTTATGAAATAATTTTCAAAGACAAATTTAAATGCAAATTTCAATGATAATAATAATAAAATTATAATAATGATAATAATAATAATAATAATAATAATAATAATAATAATAATAATAATAATAATAATAATAATAATAATAATAATAATAATAATAATAGTAATAATAATTCAAAAACCAAATACTTACAACCAGATACCAAGTACCCCAACAACCAAATACTTACATCCAGATACCAAGTACCATGTATTAACAACAGCCAAGTAAAAACAACCTTGTACTAACAACCGCATACCTACACATAAAATAATAACTGTTTCGTGTTTAGCCTCAACCGGATTGAAAACAAATTCTTTTAATAAATTGTGATTATGCATTCCACTCTTTAAAACCGACGTGAAATCCTAGATTCTGTGAATTCCAACTTGGTGTTTTATAGGTCTTTGACAATATTTCACAATAAACTTCATTTTTGACACAACAAGTTTTGGACAGAAACCTGTCACGGCGAATTTAACGAGGTTCTTACTTACCACTTTTGAACTAGTTTCAAGCTCTTGTGATAAATCGGAAAATTCATATCCGTATCCACCATTAATTTGAATATCGATGAATCCTGTAGATAAAATTGCATTCTGACAATCTATGATAACATCAGGAGCACATTTGTCAACATAAAACAACTGCTCTGAATCTTGAATAACGCAATCTTTGATCCATAAATCATCCACAATAATTTTGGAGTTCAAACAGAGAAAGCAATTTGTAAATTTAAAAAATTGATTTGAAAGAGAAAATTGATGGAAATCTTCAATTCTGTTAGCTATCATTACCAAAGTTATTCAGATTAGGAAAAATATTTTCTAGTAAATTATTTACATATATGTAGAGTAAAATACACTCAGTTCCACAAGCAAATTCGAAAACAAGAAATATTTTAACTTAATTCTATATATTTTTTTTAAAATTCTTCACAAATTCCAATTTACTACAATATGAAAGTCACAAATTTAAACAATTCAAATAAAGGATAAAATTTCCGAAAAATCTCAAATCCAAGTAAATTAATTAAAAATAAAAGTTAATATTCTTCAACAATAACAATTAAAGACTTAATAAAATTTTTCATCAAGTATTTGCTTATAATAGGCTCTTTTTAATTCAACAAGTAGATTATTTCTTATATTCTTGTCAAAATCTAAAAATTCAATCAAATACTAACAACTATATACTTCAAACAAACAGTTAACCACTAGATACCTAACAACTACGTACTATCTAGGTACTATTTACAATCTGATAATAACTACCAGATACTAAATATTTTTAACTAGATACTAATAAATAAGTACCAAATACTTACAACTAGGTACCATGTACTAACAACCAACTAAGTATTCTTCATTGTATTTGATCAAATGCTTTTTAAATAAATTAATTTTTATTTCTGTTAGAATTTAAAAATATTTTTAATTACTATCAATAATGAATAATTATCAACCACTTTAAAACACCTCGTTGAACTGAAAATAAATTAAATAAAATTACAATGAAAGACTAGAATTCTAATTCTTATTCACAAAAGATCTGCTTAACTTTCAATTGATTACTACTGACTTATTATTGCAAAGTAAAAAATAGTTATAAATAGTTATTGTTGATTCGTTTTATTATATTAAGTCTGAGTTTATCCGCAGGATTTATTGACACCCTATGGGTATTGCTCACAAGGGTACTGCTCACATTCGACATGTCGCAAGGGTACTGGTCACATTCAACCTCCACCTACCCATATACTAACAACCAACAGCAAATCCCATCGAGAAATTAACAAATACCAACCTACAACATTAAAACAACAATCAGTTAACAACACCGTACCAACTATCAAGTACAAGATACCAACAACCAAGTAAAAACAACCAAGTACTAACAACCTTGTACTTAGTACTTACAACCAGATACAATTACTTGTAACCAACTAGCAACACATAAAAATAATAATAATTAAATACAAAATATTCTTCAACACATACACTATCTTCTTGTCAAAATCTAAAAAGCCAACCAGATACCAAGTATTTACAACAAAGTACTTACTAACAAATACCAACAACTATGAACTAATAAATAGATCTTTAAAAGAAAATCCTCTTCACTTCGAAAAATTGGATGAAAAATTAATTGAATTCAAGACACCAATAACTATGTAAAAATTGATTAAATAGTTGTAAAAATTTAAATTATTCAAAACATAATAAACAAATATCATAAAAATGTAATTAATGGACAAGAAAGAACTTTAAATTCTAGTCATTAATACTCCAGTATATAAAAAAATACTGATCATTCAAGTTAATATGAATCAACTAAGATAATAAATTAATAGGAATTGTGAAATAAGATCTAGTAGATAATTGATTTAGATTGAATAAATTTATTGAAATAAATGTATACTCAAATTGATTGACTGATTGATCAAAATATTCAAAAAATTCAGTATAAATTCATTACAATTATCAAAGTCGACAATCTACACTAAAAATTATTATCATTAAATTCCAAAAGAGACTGATATAAGCCCACTAATGATAATATCTAATAAACCAGTAAATTCATTTAAATGACAATATTCTACCATTTGTTATATCCAAGCGAATTCTCAAATAAAATCATCTAAAAAGAATCAATTTTCTCTAAATATAGCAATGTTTAAAGATTGATATTTTAATGATAAGTACTTGTAAAAGATCACATATTCCCCCAGACTAATAAGATTCCTTAAAATCCCTGAAAATCTACCCTTAATTCCTATTATTACAAATATTTCACTAAAATCATCTAAAATTAATTTGGCACGAATTCTCTAATAATATCATCTAAAAAGCATCAAATTTCCCTGAAATATCTGTCTTTAGTATTTTATCGATAAATACCCTTAAAGGATATATATTTCCCTCAGACTAATAAGATTCCTTAAAATCCCTTTAAATGACTATAACAATATCTTTAATTCCTATAATCACACATATTTCACTAAAATCTTCTAAAATCATTAACTCTAAACAATTTATAAAATCTATTGATAAAACCAGTTATAATTAAATTTTTGTTCTACTTGAAATTAAAAATAAATATTACTGTACAATATAAATGAGTAGTTGCATTGAAAAATTAAATTTATCCATCCAATAAATTATATTTCTTCAAATGGTCATATTTTATCGATATTCAACCGATTTAATTTCTAATTAAAATCACCTGATAAATTTCTTCCAATAAAGATCAATTTTCTTTATTTTTATTGGAAAGATCAATTTTTTTAGTACAACACTTTTAAGTCAATATTTCTCAACTTTGGTTTGCCTATAACATTTACATAAAAATAAAAATAATTTAAAGTTGATATCAATCCCAATTATCTGTAAAGATTTCAAATATTTCATTGTCAAAACCAAATAAATTGGTCATTAACACTACTTAATAAAACTGGATAATTAATAGAAAATTAATAAAACATTGTTCTAAACCAGATATCTAAATTAATTTAATTTATTATTAAGGGAAATTTTATCAACATTACCCATTTAAATATTCCAAAGATTCCCACATTAACCGATCCCCCCATTAAATCCAACCGACTATATTCCATTTAAAAATCATATATTCCCACCTTATCCGATCCCTCATTAAACCCAACCGACTTTATCCCCCATTTTGACCGATCTCTCGCCAAATATTTCTACCCCTGTAAACATCAATATGCATCCCTTAATTTCCATCCACTTGAGCCCTTTAATATATCAATTCTCTAAAATCCATAGAAAATTCTTTAAAATATGAATTTTATTTAATTTTTACAGGCACCAAATATTCTTCCATTAAAAATTATTTAGTAGCTATGTAGTAAGAGCTCACTAAAAGATCAAAATTCAATATTTTATACTAATATTTCACCCCATTTACCATCAAATACCTAACTACTTTTTTTGTTTCCTGGTTATATCGAACCCCGGTTACAACGAACCAATTTTTCTGGTCCCAAGCAATTCGTTATACCCAAGTTCGACTGTATTTCACTTTTTTCTCTCATTATATCTATCACTCTATTATTGTCAATGTTATTTAGAATATTTTTTTTCATACGCATAAATGCTTCAAATGTTTTTGACTTAAACAATTTCTGAGTCGATTTAAAATGGAGAATTTTTTGAGTAAAACTTATGTATTATGTGGTTCTTCGACGAACGACAGAACATCTCATTTACGATTCTATTCACATCATCTGCATGTTTATTTTGTTGTTTCGTAAATCAACCATTGAGTTAAATAAAAATAGGAAGAAGTAACAACTGTAAAAATTTAATTTCATTTCATTAAAAAATATAAAAAACTTTACATTATTTGTGGACCAGTAGGCCCACGGGGATATCCCCGGTACCTCGGTTGGCCAGTTCAGCACTGACTACGTTAATAATAAAATAACATTCAAATTATTTTTTTAACATATATTACATTGACGATTAATTACACATGGAAACGGTTAAAATTCAAAATAATTAATTTTTATATTGACCCGAAAGAGGTAAAATTGATTAAAAAATTGATTAAATTAAATTTTGTATTAAGATATTGAATTTTCACTATAAATCATGTTTATAAATAATTTAAATTTTGAATAATAAACATTTAAATATGATATTGAATTTAAATTTTAATTCAGATAATTTCGAGTTGACCACCTTATAAATTCGTTTATATATTGCGATATTTAATAACTATGAAAAAGTTGTTGAGTCGTACTGAGAACAAGATCAAAGCAGTGCATAGGGTAAAACATAGGTGATCCGTTGTCAAATGACAACTTGATTATCACAACTAAAGAACATTTATACTCATGATGACAGATCATGTTGGTGTTGTATACAGTGGGTAGATGTGAGCAGATAGGTGAGCTTCGTTTCCAAGACTAATCTATGCTTCACACCCATCAGGTATTCTAGACGGTCGATAAGAGGTATTACGTCTTTCAAATTTCGACTTCTGGGAATTATTACGTGATGGTTTTGATACTCATGGTGTATTTAATTTTGGCAAGACTTGTAATACTCATGTTAGTGCTTAGCAATGTGTTGTTTTAATGATCTAAGGATACTGACAATTTATCGTAAACTCTTTCCTAAAAGCTTTGGAATCTGGGTACCCATGGTGGTAATGGACACAGCGGCTAAAAACCAATGAGCAGGTGAGCATCATCGCTAGAGTTATTTATCATTGCCTTTCCAATTCCGGGTTCCTAGCTGCGTTAGAAGGTCTTATGCTTCCCAATCGATCACTTGAGTCATTTGGATTATAAAATGCTCCATCGACCTTTCAAAGAATAATTGTTGCAATATTAAGAAACTTTTCATTAGTAACAGCATCATAACAATAGAAAAATTTCATCTACTGACCATTTTTAAAAAAGGTATGAAAACGATATGAAATTTATAAAACTAAGACAATGTTCCGTTTATAATACATAGAAATCATACTAGTAGTAGTAACTATCGCTGTTGCTGTCGTTTTCGTGATCGTGGTCGTTGGTAGTGGTATTGGATTTTAGTATTGGTCGTAGTGGATCCTCACATTGGTTGTACTTTATTAGTGTTAGAGAGGTTGGGATGGGATAGAAAATGTATGTGGTCAATATAACCATGGTATGTATGTTAGATCATCAGTACGCGGAGTCAGTTAGTAACCAGTGACCACTATAGTGAGACCGTAGTTATCATGCGTGTGTCATCAGTATGACGACATAGTAACAATGGTCAGTATGTCGAATCAACAGTATATTGGGTCAGTTATCAACCAATATAGTGTGTGTGCCGGCATGTGCTATAATATAATGTGACGTGTGGGTCAATTATTATATAATATTACACAAAAACAGCACCCATAATATTACAGTACCCCTAACTCTAACCCGATTTTTGCGTCAGACACCGAAAAAGAGCATGACAAGCTTTTAAAATTAATCGCAAATTGGATTGTTAATTAATGCAGAAAAATGCAAAATTATGCAATCGGAAATAAACTTTTTGGATCATCATATATCGACATAAATGGATAAAAACCCGCTAACTCACATATCCCACGGGTTAGAACTTTTTTTGAAAATCATGTAGCTCATGTAAGCAGAATTTAATTTCGTTAAAAAATGAAAAGTTTTGTTAAAATAGATTTTTTTAAATATTTTTGAATTTCACTTTCAAATGTCAAATCATAACAATTATAAATGAAGTTACCCATAATCGCTAATGCGAAATGATAGAACAACTAAGAATGATGGTGGTTAATGACAAAGTTACACAAATGATACAATGAAGGGAAGAGATCTGATTGTTTTTCTACTTACTCAATGACGCAGTAAATTAACTTTTGTTAATTTTTTTTAGTGAAAAAATAGCGTTTTTCGGATGCAATTGAACTGTTTTGAGGACAGTGTCAGGTGGGGAGTTTGACTGGGGTAGTACATCTGTCAAATGGTAACGCAGATGTCCCAAGGGAAGCTCAACAAGGACAGAAACCTGGTGTTGACTAAAAGAGGAAAAGCTTCCTTGATCTTGATTTTCAGTGCGAATACAGATTGTGAAAGCGCGGCCTATCGATCCTTTTGATTTTTACAGAGTTTCTAGCAAGAGATGTAAGAAAAGTTATCACATGGATAACTGGCTTGTGGTGGCCAAGCGTTCATAGCGACGTTGATTTTTGATCCTTCGATGTCGGCTCTTCCTATCATTGCGAAGCAGGATTCGCAAAGCGTTGGATTGTTCATCCACTAATAGGGAATGTGAGTTGGGTTTAGACCGTCGTAAGACAGGTTAGTTTTACCCTATTATATAATTTGTCATGATAATAGTAATTCTGCTCAGTACGAGAAGAACAGCAGATTCAGATCACTGGTAAATGTGCTTGATCGAAAGGTCAGTGGCATGAAGCTACCATCCGAGAGATTAAGACTGAACGCCTCAAGTCTGAATCTCACCTAAAAATCATGATATTTTATGCCATCCTCGTAATGAGGCAATATTCTTATTCATTAACGCGAGTTAGGGGATGTTGCTTAGCAATATATTTAAACTCTAATTATTCTGTGAAAATAGTTTGGATGTTTGAATCATTTTTAATGATTTACGTGTTAGCATTAAATCGTTTGTAGACGACGGAGTTACGGTCGGGGAAGTGTAAGAATTCGAGTGGTGTAAACTGCGAGATTTCGAACTTCATCCCCACCATGGATATTAGTAGTCTTAGAAATGTAACTCATCTTTTGCTGACGGCCACCCGCTAGTGTGCAGGACCAACGTGAGTTTTCAACGGGGGCGTCGTTGTAAAAGCCCTTTGATGATGATACAATCAAGAGTATTGAATCACTCGTTTTTGTTTATTTTTGAATTTTTACCCTTACCAAATTTCAAGCATTTTGAAAGATGTAGTCATCAATTCTTAACCTATGCGACCAAAACAAAAACATCTAAAAACACTAGAACTCATCACAAATCCCGTGTTTCAATCTGGTTTCTAATTTTATAACAATTTAACAAATATATATATACCGTGTTTCTCCAAAATTAAGCCCTAGCAATTTTGTTTTTTGATATATATTAAATAAAATTTCAGATCGTTATTTATTGTTAAAAATTAAAAACATAGTTATATTAATATAACTATTTGATAAAATTGAATAAATTTTTTTTAAAAATTAATCCATACAAAATGACAGGAACTAGAAAAAGCTATTCAGTTGAATATAAAATAAATATTGTAGAAGAATCAAGGTAAAAATGTTTAACAACATTTTGTAAATAGAAGAATCTTGATTTGAGAATGGTTCGACGATGGAGAGAAGAATATGACAATCTCATTCAACAAAGAGATGCTTGAAATTTAAAAGTCCGATGTGTTGGTGCAGGAACGAAACCGTTATATAATGAATTGGAAGATATGATTTTCGAATGGATTTTACAACAACGAGCCGAAGCTTTTGTTGTTCGAAGAGTGAATGTTCAAAAACTTGCAATTCAGTTAGCACCACAGTTTAATATCTCTTTAGATAAGTTCAAAGCTTAACAACACTGGATTGATGTTTTTCTAACCAGATACGAACTGTCTTTAAGAAGGTCAACGACATTATTTAACCTGGATGACGTGGAAATCATCAAACGAGCATTATCTTTTAAAACATTCATAGATAATTTAAAATTTGCACAATATCAACCATCAAATATAATTGCTATGGACGAAACATCGGTATTTTTTGGCCAGGCTGTACAAACAACTATTGGACGAAAAGGGGCTACGTCGATCAGTATTCTACCAACAGGGTATAAAAGTACAAAAGTTACATGTATTCTTGCCATTGATTGTAATGGCAAGAAATTAATTCCTGTGCTGATTACGAAAGGAAAAAGGAAAATGATCAACTGTATTCTGGAATTTACGTCTTAGAAACTGAAAAAGCTTGAAGTACCCAAAATTTTATTAAAAAATGGATCAATTTGATGTTTCCACCAGTTTTATAGCACAATCAAAAGAAACTACTGATGTGGGACTCTTCAAGTACACATCGAGCTAAAACAATGAAAGATTATCTCTCGAATCATAATATTGATCAAGTCATGATTCTATCCGGCATGACAACATATTTACAAAGTTTGGATATTGGCATAAATAAGCTATTTAAGAATTATCTTCGGGAAGAAATTAGCATCTATATTGAAACCAAAAGAGAACGTAATGTGAAATGTAATTATATTAAACCTAAATTACATGATGTTGTTGGTTGGTTAAAAGCTGCTTGGAGTAAAATCATAAATGAATGCGTTTTCAACTCTTTACGAGCCGTGCCGGTTATTTGGACAGATCTTTTTAATTAGAGACTTCAACAATTGTTAAACAATTTTAAGGGAGTTAGAATCGCAAACAAGACCTGCTGATTTTTCAATTTTAAATGATCAAGACAATGTTTTAGAAGAAGATGATATGGCTGCACTAGAATAAAAACATTTTAATTGATTAAATTTTTATTTTGAATATTTGTAATATTTTTAAAAGTTTATTTTTATTCCAAAAAATAGAAAACCTCCCGAAATTAAGCCCTAAGTGTATTTTTTCAAATTTCTTTTAAAAAAAATATATTTTAAGCCCGTGGCTTAATTTCGTAGAAACACGGTATTCTTTTCTTTTAAATAAGATTTTATTGATTGTTTCTTTTTCCTACTTTCATACTTTATATTTTGGAATTTATTCTTTAATAAATTCTATATTTGCAAATTTTTTGAATTGAATTTCTTATTACTAGTAAATGTTAGTAATTTAAAAATCTCTTTAAAAGTAAGAATAAGAAAAATTTCTAATTTGTTAATTTTAAATTTTCGAATTTTAAATCTTTGTTTTAAATATGTCTATATATTTAAACTAGAATAATAACATGAATAACATTAAAATTACATCGATCATTTATTAAGTTTGTTTATATATTTTTATTTAAGATTTTATTTAAAATTTTGATAATATTTTTTGGTTTCACTTTTAATTATTTCATATAAATATTATCCACATAATTTTTAGGAATATGGAGAAACGTTTTATGTCAAATTACAGTATTAAAGATTTTAAACGTAAACGTAAAAATAATGTCGAGGCATATAGATTCGAAGAAATTTGTTTAGAAGAGGATATTAAACCCTTTAAACGTCATATTACGGAAGAAGAATATGACACATTTACTGATAGGTAAATTTTGTAAAAGTAACATTGATATATTGCCATTATATTCATAGTTCAAATTCAACAACACCATTATACAATAATAAATATCCAGGTAATTTCAACTTTTATAGATAATTGTAACAAAATTTTATAAAAAGAATATGAAACATCAACTAATGGAGGTATGTCTAGTGATGAAAGTGAATTCAAAGATAATTTCAACTGTGATGTTAAACCAAATTTAAAGATTAATGGTGCTTATTCACTAATTAAATCAGAGTAATTTAGTTTAACTTTTTTATTATTTAAATTTCAAATTTTTTTAATTCAATTACTATTTGATATGATCCACGCAATTGAAAATAAATTTTCAGGAAATTTATACATCAGACTGTCGATCAGAGCAGTAGTAAATCTTCACACAACAGCAATATCACAACATTTAATGACAAATCACTGTCATGTGAGCAAGATACATTTCGTGTCGACATGAGTCGATTCCGTTGTTTCACATCATCGACGCATGGAAACAGTTTTCTCAATTCAGATTTCAACAGTTCAATTGATTTACCGACTTATAAAGTCAAACGTTCAGTCACCCCTCCACGATTGCAAATTCCGAGGAAGAGTATATAAATATTTATTCAGTTGGATGGAATTATCGTCCAACTTGTTTCAGATAGGTCTCACATTTATCAACGGCATAGGCACAACAAAAGTGTAACAGTCAGCCTCGTCCCGTGCAAAGGACCTGCTTGCACCTCACAAATCTGCTGTGCTCATTTCTGCTCACAAAAATGTTATGACAATCAAAAGTGGTATTTTTTTGAATTTATTAAAGATATTTTTGTTAACTTTTAATTACAATTTATTTAATTAAATTAGGGGCCGTTCACTTTTTACGTAACAAGTTTTTATAACCCCCTCCCCTTGTAAAATATTGTCACAAATCGCCAACAATAATTTCAAATTTTTCTTATATTTTGTTCAAGTTTAAGTACCTAATAATCAAAATTAAAAAAAACTAAAAAAAGTCGAATGTATTATTTTCTATATTTATATGTCAACTAGACGCAAAAATTTTATTCATTTCCCCAAAATTGTTGTAAATGTTTATGAACAGTAAATATATTTCGAAATTCAGCATTAGAGTCCGCAGTTAATGGGTTGTTCTTGAATATCTATATTCTCAGTTTCTTTCTAATCAAGATCGTCCTTTAGCAACAACAATCGATACATACAATTTGTTATATATTGTCTGTAACAGATGGACAGTATTTGTCATAAGGGATATTGGTTTATCCAGCAAAAGAAAGGCTTTGAAAAAGTGTTGTAAAACGTGTATTTGTTTCTTTAGGGTCTGCAATCTTCAATTTAGGATTATATTTTATAGAAACTTGCACCGGAAGAAATCTAAGAAAGAGCTACGTGGTGGAGAGCAGCAAGATTCATTTGAACTATTTGTAGAAAGTATTGTGTGATAACTGGAAAACCATCTATAACGACGCCACTAAGGATTTTTGTATAGGTTTCTTCTGCATATTCAAAATTTTGCTTTTCAAGTTCCAAATCAAAGAATTATTGTTTACCAGAACGAATTGAAATATACGTTGGTCCAGAGTACGATCCATATCCATTATCTTTAATATTCAATCCAGCATAAACTGACGGAATAAGTTTATGCTTTTCACCAACAATCCAATCTGACAAAGCTACTCTGTATTGCATATGCATCAATATAGATGCTTTGCTGCCGTTATTCCAATTGGTACACGACATTTATCATCTTGACTTATTATAGCTACCTCATCATGTCCAAGAAACGATGCCAGCTCATTCAAATTACTAATAGTTGCTGCAGCACAGCAATAACACAGCAATAAGAGCACAGAATACCCTTCATAAGGACCATAAGAATGCTAAATTTGCTGATGTGTCTTTTACTATCCAATGTTCTTATGTTTGTTTTCGTAACTCTAACTTAAAACTAGTCGCGTTTTAATTTTCGCGCTAAATTTTCACCAAGTGATTCAAAAAAATCTCAATAAGATTCAATGTAATCCAAAGTTTCGAAATATTATAATCATATTAAAATAATCGAAATTTTTTTATTAACTATCGATTTAATTTTTAACTGCCGAAAAATTGTATTGTTTTAAAATTGTGATTTTTAATCATATGAATTATTTTTATATAATATTTGTCAGGAATAAATTTTTTTCATTTAATATCCCCCGAAATCCATTGTAAATCCATTGTAAAATATTAAGTAATTAAATAATAAATAATGAAAAATAATAATATTAATATAAAACTTTTAGCCTTTGGATGAATATGATTCATAAAGTAGGTTAAAACATCTATATTTCGCAATGAACGTACGAGATACGGCTTGTTGCATTCGGGCGATATTATAGCTACGCTCATTTGGGTATGGCGGATAATAATAAATAATATTAATAAAAAGTAATACTTTTAATTAAAAAAATATAATAAATAACTTTTAATAATAATAGTAATAATAATAATAATAATAATAATAAAATGATATAATAATATTAACATAAAATCATTTTTAATAGTAAATAAATAATAATAATCTAATAATAATAAATAAATAAAAATAATAATAATGTTAATATAAAATAATAATAATTAATAAATAATAAAAAGATTAATATTAATAAAAAATATATACTAATAATTAAAAGTAAATAATGATAATAAATAAATAGTAAACAAAATATAATAATATTAACAAAAAGTAATTTTTAATAGTAAATAAATAATAATAATGATCTAATTATAAAAATAAATAATTAAATTAATATATTTTAATAAAAAATATATACTGATAAAAAAAATATAAA
>CAUHTR010005831.1:0-24387 GCA_959609185.1 Schmidtea polychroa | reverse complement strand
TTATTGTAATATGAATTTTGTGATGAGAGAAAATTCATTTCTCTGATCAAATAAGAATCATATACTGAAAGGTGTTATCCAGCGTAACAAGATTTTCAGCAAACAGAAAAATTAGTGTATTACGCATATTATAAAATTAATTTGCTTTTTGAATTATAGAAAATGTAAATATATAATATATAAAATATATAATTCTAGTGGTAACACCTGAATGGTCGCGAGGGTAGTGAGCCTCCATTTGATAATAATGAAGCTCACCATCATATTATTTAATAAACATACAAATTGTGTATGTCGATAATTAATGATTTTAATAAAATAATTAAATTAATAATAATAATACAAAAAGAAAGATTGATAGATGTTGACATTAATAAAAAAATTAATAAAAATAGGTTAATAAAAAACACACATACATTGGAGAGACTTCCCGTCTTCTCTGTATTCGAGCTCGATAACATTATAGACCCAAGGTTTTGACTCATTAGTGAACACAATAAGGGATGTAAGAGTAAAATAGGGATTTCTGGTTTTAAAATTTTATTAAGAAATTTTGATAATTATTGGGAACGTGTAATTTGCGAGGCATTAATTATAAAGTCATTGAATCCGAAAATTAAAGTGCAGAATGCAGTGAATACTTGCGTTTTGAATGTTTTATGTATTGATATTGTATGTATTGCTTGTTGTTTGTTAAATTAATTAATTAATAAAAAAATTTTAAATTATTAAATTAAATTATAAATGTTAAAAAAATTTTTTAAAAATAATATAGCATTATATAATTTTAATTATGATTTTGAAAGAATGAAATGTTTTTATTAAATAATAAAATTTTTTTATATAATTAATAAAATTATTAAATTTGTTTAAAATCCTTATTTTATATAGTTATTATATCCCACCTAATGATGACAAGAAAACTGTCGAAATATATGGTGAAAAGAATGTTTGATTGGCGTTTTTTATAATAAAAAAGAATTAGAAATTTTAATTTGTATACTACTAGAACATAAAAATAACTAATTAATGTAAACTTGAAATTTTGACGTGTTACAGCTAGTATTATATAACTATATACATCATCACACACATACACCTAATTTTAGAATTGAATTGATCTAGAATTTGAAAATAACTTCTGATTTTAATCAATATTCATTTCAAAATATAAAATTATTTAATCAGTTATGGTTTCATGTATCAAATATCAATTCTATCAATTACATTCATCAGAAAATAATAATTCTTCTAAAATATGACTCAAAATTCACAAAATTTCCAACTTATAAAAGTAATTATTGTTATTTATTATCAGACTACAAACCAAATATGTTTATTTATTTAACACTAGTATAAAATAGGTGAACCCAATACAGGTGAACTATGAATTTGCTTTCTATGTATTGAAATTTTTATTAATTAAATAATTAAATGAATACAATTGTTGATTTGTATAAAATATAAGCCAAATATGAATCATTCACTCTGTTTTGGTTTCAAGTACGAAGTAAAATGTTTTATTCATTTAGGATATGACTCCTGAAGCAGCTCTGAGCAAACTGTCATATGTTTTGGGAAATCCTGAATGGGATTTGACTGAAAAACGACGAATAATGTCCTGCGACTTAAGGGGAGAAATAAGTTTGAATTTGTTGACGAATTCTTCTATGAAAAATAAACGCCCGATTCAAGACAATCTAATAATGAGTAAAAAGTTTGTGATCATGGCAATGTGTTCGGCTGCCAAAAGTGGAGATATAGTTATGATGGAAAAAATTGCAAAACATTATAACAAATGGGAAGTAAATTTTCAAATTGCAAATAAATTTAACTAGTAAATTTTAGTCTTCAAACGAACATGGTCACACTCCGTTGCATTTGGCCGCAGAGGCAAATAAAATAAACGTTATCAAGTTTCTATTATCAAAAGGTATTGCTAATGTCGATGTTTTGGATCGTAAAAATAAGACCCCTTTGTTGAATGCAATAATCAATAAAAGTGATGAGGCCTTAATTATTTTACTCATCAATAATGGGGCATCAATCAACCACATTGATGAGGTTGAGAAAATCGTCTTCAAATACCTTATAGTCAATGATTTGGAAATCTTGAAGCGTTTTCAGTTAGCAAAATTCAATTTTAATGTTAGATTTAGTCATTTATATTTTTTTAAAAGATTTCCATGATCTTTATATATTTTATGTTTTTGAAAAATCTTCTAAAAATAAACGGCCACCGAAAAAGATCTTATGGTATGTTATTGAATATTATAAGAACCTTTTTCAATTTTCACCACTGATTTCTTTTCAATTGACGTTGTATTTATTAAAAAGCTTGATAACAGCAGAATTGAACGAATCATCGAACAGTTTCAAACAACACGGATCATTTGAACTCGTTTGCACGCTTCTACAGATGTGCATGAAAGACAATGCGTCAATTGTGGAATTGAAACCCGAAGCAATCAAAGAACGACTTTGTAGGATGCTTATGAGAACATTAAGTGAAAACTTGTCACTAAATGAAATGCAACGGGGAAAAGTGTGGAATGTTGAATTAGTGAAACACCTAAACAAAATAAACTGTGACAGTTGCTTGGCCGAGTATGTCGATGGTGGATGGAGAAAAATATGTAGAAATGGGCCAAAGATTGGCAACGATTGAAAATGACCGACATAATAGAACAACGTCATAATTTTACGGACAATAGCGTATAATTTAAGTTTTTAGATTTTTATTGTAGAAATATTTTTCTGCATCTTTTTCTTAAAATAAATGATATAATTTTAATTGTTTATTTATCCTATCTACATATACCATAATATGTCTATCCATTAATTAACGAAATCAAACATCAACTTTTATAAGTAATTGAAAGTATACATGAGTATAAAATAATTGTTCAAAGTTAATTGTATTAGGTGACAGAGGGCAACATGGAAGGGATATAAAATTATTGTCGGCCTTTATCACTGTCGCTTTTTAGCTAGTCAACCTTTTAACCTCTTGGCCATTTGTCTCTGTCGGCCTTTTGTCTATTCGGCCATTTGCCTATGTCGGTCTTCTGTCGAAGTCGGCTTTTTGGTTTTCGGCCTTTTGTCGTAGACCCGTTTGATAATATGTGAAAGCTATTATATTATAACAGTAGGTAGTTATGTAGGGTCCAGATCCATGTATCCTCCAGATGCAGATACCCCCCTACTTTTTTTTAATTTAACATTTTTTAATTATCGAATGACGTAATAATTTAATTTTTTTAATCGTCGATTACGCAATAATTTTAATTTTTGTTTTAATTAGCTATTATATAATAATTCTAATTTTATTTAAATCATTGATTACGTCATAGTTTTTAATTTTTTATAAGAATTTTTTATGTCAATATACTTGAAATTTCTCTATTAAATGAGTCTATGATGTAATCAAAATTCTGAAATTTCATTTTTTGAATTTACACATCTTTTTAAAAAAATATACATCTTTCTCATTCATTCATTCATCTTTATTGAAATATTTACAAACCAACATGTTTAAGTTACAAAAATAGTTATCAATAAATCGAGTAAGGGTAGGAAATTATTTAGAATCAATAAGTAACACACAGACCTTAGTTTAATAAATGTTAATACATATTACAATAAACCTACTCACATGCGTATACATATATTAAACCACGCACATATTAATATTAGTATTCAATACATACAAGTCATAGAGGTTAAGCATATACCAACCAATATAATCATGCATTGATATTGTATCCTTAATGTATATGAGTAATATCAAAACTGTAAAATTCATTACATCATTAAATAATCCTCTATTACAGTATTTTAAACTATATTCAATCACTAATTATTGCAACATAATAAATTATTTCAGTTAATGATTAGAAAAATATTACAATAAATCAAAACAACATAACGAAATCTTTCAATAAATTACAATAATGTTATAAAGTATTCATTAAGTTGCAATAAAGTGGGAAATTATTTCGGTGAATGGCATCAATTTAATAAATATTTTATACTAAATTACAACAAAATTATGAAACCTTTCATCAAATTTCAACAAAGAAATAACATATTTTGGAAAAATTTCAACAGTTGTAAAATATTTAAGCAAATTGTAACAAGATTATAAAAATATTGCAGCAAAGTAATAACATACCGATAACTAAGTAATTATATGTGTTAGCACTGTACGCAAAACTGTTCATATTTTTATCATAGTGTTTTTTATTTGGGGGATGTGAGATTTTATATCAGGATATTAAATATTTATATCAATTCGAATTTCTGTTTGTCACAGTAAATATTATTAAATAAAATTTCTCTCGGTTTTATGAACTTAAAAATAAATTATTATTGAAACTAATAAATCTTATTGATAAATATATTATTTTTAAAGTTTTTTCATTAAATTTCCAATAAAAAATAAAAGTATATTTCTTTTATAGTTCATCATCTTTAAATAATCATTTTTATGAAAAATAATTTGATTATAACTTGTTTAAAACTTTGTTTAAATATAAAAGCAAATTTTATAGTTAGTTTTTTAATATCAAAGTAAAGTTAATTTGTATATAAAATAATTTTATAAATTAAATGAATTGATATAAATTAAAATTAAGATTAATTTAATTAATGTTATTTACTTATGCTTAAATATTTTTATGAAGATATTAAATTTTTGGTAATAATTTATGTAAGAAAACTGAATTTCCAATAACAAATAAAATTATTTTCAAGTAATAATATTTATTTTATAGTTCATCATCTTTAAATAATCATTTTTACGAAAAGTAATTTGATTATAACTTGTTTAAAACTTTGTTTAAATATAAAAGGAAGTTTTATAGTTAGGTTTTTAAATTCAAAGTAAAGTTAATTTGTATATAAAATAATTTTAATTCTATTTTAGAACAGAATTTCAAAATTATTTATTCAATATTATTTTTGATAAAATTTTAGTAGCTTTTTTGAAAATTCTTTCGTTTCTATCCAGAGAACTACAGTTTATTGTTTGTGAAACTTTATCTCAGTCATTAATGGGTAATTTAACTTTAAATAATAAATAATGTAATATAAATTTATAGATAAATCCAGCTTCTGTCATTACCTGTGGATATATAAATGAAATTCGGAAAGAACTAGGTTTATTTCTTTATCCTAAAAAAAATATTTTATTAATTAATTTAAAGGATGCTCATATTCTGTTTTATTAGATGGTTCAATGTTGAATAGATTTCTTTGTTTAGGGCTTCGCCAATTCATACTAAGTAATTTATAATTAAAATAAAAAAATACATACAAATTTCTTGATATTATTAGAATTTGTTCTCAGAATAAAATTTTAAAAATAATAATAATGCTAATAAATAATAATTAATAATAATACTAATAATTATAATAATAATTTAAATAATAATAATAATAATGATAATGCTAGATTACCGATAAATTCCAGAGAAAATCTAGATGAGTGAGAAAACTGACGGAGAAGCTCTTTAAAAACATTATTTTGTAAATTAAATATAATAGGGTTGGGGGCCCTCTTTAACCCTTAATTAATATATATATACAAGCTGATCGTCGTGGTGGGCGGTTGTAATCCAACTAGTGGGAGGTTTCTGTAAATATATATTGTTGTTAGTGAAAACATTAATTAATTTGGTTATAGTGCCAATGACGCATTGTCATGCTCGCACATTTGTAATATATTTTACTACGTTTCGAATGTGCTGGTAGTTAACTACCCTGACATGCTAGGCGTACGGAGAACTATAATGCCCAGGTTCTTCTGACCCCACTTGGGGGAGGTACAGACGACTCTTGTAGACGCGAACAAATATCCACCGTGTATTTCAGGCACAGGTATTGGGTCACTGCTCATTAGGCCTGGCAATATTAAATGCATAAACTTTGTCTTGTCCTCTCTTGTCTTGATTTTTATCGTTTAAATTATTATAAAAATAGTATGAGGGTTTACATGTGATAAGTTTTATTTTATTTACTAACCCTAATAAGACGCATATTTTCAGTACAATATATATGCTTTAAGCTCAAAATACATTTTTTATTTACTCAAAATTTTACCCTTAATTGTTGACGAATTTTTATAGTTTAGGTCATATCACTAATAGATAACGATCGAATTTCTCATGATTTTAATAAATGTTTAGTTTTAATATGAGAATAGGTTTTCTTAAGTATAGATTAATATTTTTTAACTGTGTATATAAAATTCGGCTGAAAAGGCATTGGTTTAGGTGTTTGAGTGTGAATAAATAATAATGTCATTTTGTAGAGTTTTAAATTCTTTCTATATATTGTTAGAAGTTGATCACAATTATTCACATTTACCACTCATTATTTTCAAAAATTATAAAACTTCATTTATTATAACTAGAAATCCTAATTTTTTAAAATAGATTAAAATTACACAGTTTTTAAATTATGATTTTTAAAATAATATTTAAGCCATACAAATCATAAGTTTTATTAAATTTAAGAATTCTAAATTAACATGTTATTCGAATTAATTATGAATTAGTTGCAGAAATTAGTAGGTTTTAATAGTGCATTAACATATTATCAATTTATAGAATATTGAGAAACACAGTTGAGAAATGACAAAACTTTAAAAATAAACTATTTATCAATAAGATTTATTAGTTTCAATAATAATTTATTTTTAAGTTCATAAAACCGAGAGAAATTTTATTTAATAATATTTACTGTGACAAACAGAAATTCGAACGAGATAAATATTTAATATCCTGATATAAAATCTCACATCCTCCAAATAAAAAACGCTATAATAAAAATATGAACAGCTTTGCGTACAGTGCTAACACATATAATTAATTAGTTATCGGCATGTTATTACTTTGCTGCAATATTTTTATAATCTTGTTACAATTTGCTTAAATATTTTACAACTGTTGAAATTTTTCCAAAATATGTTATTACTTTGTTGACATTTGATGAAAAATGTTAATAGTTTGTTGTAATTTAATGAAAGGTTTCATAATTTTGTTGTAATTTATTGTAAAATATTTATTAAATTGATGCCATTCATCGAAATAATTTCCCACTTTATTGCAACTTAATGAATACTTTATAACATTATTGTAATTTATTGATAGATTTCGTTATGTTGTTTTGATTTATTGTAATATTTTTCTAATCATTAACTGAAATAATTTATTATGTTGCAATAATTAGTGATTGAATATAGTTTAAAATACTGTAATAGAGGATTATTTAATGATGTAATGAATTTTACAGTTTTGATATTACTCATATACATTAAGGATACAATATCAATGCATGATTATATTGGTTGGTATATGCTTAACCTCTATGACTTGTATGTATTGAATAATAATATTTATATGCGCGTGGTTTAATATATGTATACGCATGTGAGTAGGTTTATTGTAATATGTATTAACATTTATTAAACTAAGGTCTGTGTGTTACTTATTGATTCTAAATAATTTCCTACCCTTACTCGATTTATTGATAACTATTTTTGTAACTTAAACATGTTGGTTTGTAAATATTTCAATAAAGATGAATGAATGAATGAGAAAGATATTTTTGTTTAAAAAGATGTGTAAATTCAAAAATGGTGTACTAAAAATGAAATTTCAGAATTTTGATTACATCATAGTCTCATTTAATAGAGAATTAAATTTCAAGTAAGTAGGTAGTTAAGAGCCCCCTGGAACAATTACCCGGGGGGGAATTGTTCCAACTTTTGATTACACAATTGTTCCAACTCCTTTTTTTGCTTTCAGAGATTTTTAGTACAAAATTTTTTTTCCGACTATAGTGAGGGTGTCTCCATGGTCTTGGGATTTTCAATAGAAAAAGGCAGTCTTCAATAAAAAAGCGTAGATATTTAAGGTCTCAGAATATTTTCAATAGACAAAGACGGTCTTCAAAAAAGAGCGTGGTAGATTTTTGAATTAAAGTACATTATAGTCCAAAAAATTAAATTAAAGTAAAGTATGGTATAAAATTTTAAAATAAAGTAAATTATGATCTAAAAAATTAAATTAAAGTTATCAGTGGGCTCAAATAAACAAATTAAGGTTCAAATTTAAAAATAAAGTAAATAATGGGTCTAATAATTGAATTAAAGTAATCAATGGGTTCAAACGAGTTAATTATGGTCTAAAAAATTAAATTAAAGTAAATTATGATCTAAATAAGTTAATTAAAGTAATCAATGGTCAAAAATTTTAAATTAAAGTTAAATAAGTAAATTAAGTTATAATTTTTAAATAAGTAAAGTAATAAGTAAATTAAAGTAAGATTTTTAAATTTATGCACAAAAATTTTGAATAACCAACAGCTTCTGAGAAATAAAATTTTTAAGATAAATTTTAATGAAATAATTTTTTTAAGATAATTTTATTGAAAATTTTAATGATATATTTTTCAAAGGCAGATTTTAATAATTATATTTAATAATAATAATTCAACAACAAACCAACAATCAGATACCAACTACCAAGTACAATATACCAACAACTTAAGTATCATCTACCAGTAACTTATGAACACAAACCAGCTACCAAGTACCATGTACTATCAAACAAGTAAAAACAACCTACAACAACCAGGTACTAAGCATTATCAACCAAGCACTAAGTATTTACAAACTTCTACCAGATACCAAGTACAAGATACCAAGTACAAATCACTATCAACTAGATTCCAAGTACTTACGATCAGATGACCATATGAAATTATTGGTTAAATAGGTAAATTAATGTTTAATTTTTAAATTAAGTAATCAATGATCTAAAATATTAAAGTTAAAGTCAATTTAAGATGAAAGTTTTTCTTGGATTTTCAATGTTAAATTTAGATGCAAATCTTCGTCAATTAATCACTGACCACATCAAATTATTGGTTAAATATGAAAATAAGGGTTATATTTAGTTGTTAAGTAAATTATGGTCTAAATTAAATAATACAAGGATAAATAGGTAAATTAAAGTTCAAATTAAAGTTAATTAACTAATCAATGTTCTAAAAAATTAAATTAAAGTTAAATAAGAAAATTAAAGTAATAATTTTTAAATAAGTAAAGTAATGTAATAAGTAATTAAAGTAAGATTTTTAAATTTATTATCAAAAGATTGAATAACCACCAACATTTTTTGAGAAATGAAATTGTTAATGAAAATTTAAATGGAAATTTTTTTAAGTTAATTTTAAATGTAAAATTTTTTAATGGAAATTTTAATGAAATAATTTGTTAAGTAATTTTTAATGGAAATTTCAATGAAGTATTCTTTTAAGATAATTTTAAATACAAATTTCAATGAAATATTTTTCAAAGTCAAATGAAAATTTTAATGGAATAATAATAACATTAATAACATTAATAATAATAATAATAATAATAATAATAATAATAATAATAATAATAATAATAATAATAATAATAATAATAATAATAATAATAATAATAATAATAATAATAATAATAAAACTAATAATTCAACAATCAGATACCAACAACTATCAGGTATTTACAACTAGATACCAAGTACTTACAATCAGCTACCAAGTACCATGTACTATCAACCAAGTAAAAACAACCAAGTACTAACAACCAACTAAGTATTCTTTATTGTATTTTATCAAATGATTTTTAAATTAATTTTTTTTATTTGTGTTCAAAAATAATTTTAATTACAATCAGTAGAAAATCTTTTCTAAATGTCTAAATTTAACAAAAATGTTGATTTTCATCAAAATATTATTAATTGTCAACTCAACATCACGTGGAATTGAGGATAATTTGAATTACAATGAAAGATTATAGAATTCTAATTTACAAAACATTCTTTTAATTGATTACTACTGACTTATTATTGCAATGTAAAAATTGCATTCAATAAATAGTTATTATTGATTCATTTTATTCAATATACTCGGAGTTTATCCGACAGGATGTTTTGACCCCCAAAGGTACGGATATTAAGGGTACTGGTCGTAATGGTATTAGTCGTAAGGATATTGGTCACACTCAGTCCCCACCTACCCAATTAACCAGATACCAAGTACTTACAACCAGCTACCAAGTATCATGTACTAACAACCACCATCAAAACCCATCGAGAAATTAACAAATATCAACCTAAAACTATGTAATAACAATCAAATTAACAACATCGTACCAACTACCTAGTACAAGATACCAAAAACTTAGTATCATCTACCACTAACTTACGAACACGTATTTTCAACTAGATACCAAGTACTTACAACAAGATACCAAACGCTATCAGTCAAGTACTTACAACTAGATACCAAGTACCAACAATCAACTAACAACACATAAAAATAATAGCAATTAAATACAAAATATTATTCATCACATACACTATCTTCTTATCAAAATCTGAAAAGTCAAGAAATCCTTATTGTTGATCAGTTTTATTATATATATACTCGGAGTTTATCCGACAGGATGTTTTGACCCTCTAAGGGTACTGGTCATAAGGGTACTGGTCATAAGGGTACTGGTCGAAATGATATTAGTCGTAAGGGTATTGGTCACACTCAACCCTCACCTACCAATTAACTAGTTACCATGTACTAACAACTTGGTCTCAAACAACTAAATATTAAACACTTACAACCAACAACTAGATACTAACAAATTGATTTTTAAAAGAAAATATTCTTCACTTGAAAAAATTGGATAAAAAATTGATTGAACTCAAGGCATCAATAACTTGGTAAAAATTGATTAAATAATTGTAAAAATTTAAATTATTCAAAATAAATATCATAAAAATTTAATTAATGGACAAGAAAGAATTCTGATCATTAATCATCCAGTAAATAAAAAACTACTGATCATTCAAATTGAATCAACTAAGATATAAATTAATAAGAATTTTGAAATAAGATCTAGTAAATAATTGATTTAGATTGAATAAATTAATTGAAATAAATTATTTTTTAAAATTAATACATGTATATTCAATTTGATGGACTGAATTGCTCAATATATTCAAAATATTCAGTATAAATTCATTACAATTATCAATGTCGTCAATCTACACTAAAAATAATTATCATTAAATTCTAAAAGAGACTAAATAACTAATGATAACATCTAATAAACCAGTAAATTCAATTAAATGACAATATTTGTTATATTCAAGCGAATTCTTAAATAAAATCATCTAAAAAGAATCATTTCCCCCTAAATATATCAATATTTAAAGATCGGTATTTTAATGATAAGTACTTGTTAAAGATCATATATTCTCCTCAGGACTAATAAGATTCCTTAAAATCCCTTAAATGACTATATTTCTACCCTTAATTCATATTATTACAAATATTTCACTAAAATCATCAAATTTCGCTGAAATAACTCTATCTTTAAAGATTAATATTTTATCGATAAATACTTTTAAAAGGATATATATTTCCCTCAAACTAATAAGATTCCTTAAAATCCTTTAAATGTCTATGATTATATCTTTAATTCCTATAATCATGCATATTTCCCTATAGAACATGATGAATAATTTGGTCATTAATCCTAAATAATTTATAAAATCTATTGATAAAACCAGTTATAATTAAAAATGATTAAGAATAATTAAAATGTTTGTTCTAAATCACTCGGAATTTAAAATAAATATTACTGTACAATATAACTGACTTGGTCCCATTGAAAGATTAAATTTATCCATTCAATAAAATATATTTCTTCAAATGATCATATTTTACTGATATTCAACCGATTTAATTACTAATTAAAATCACCCGATAAATTTCTTCCAATAAAGATCAATTTTTTTAGTCGATGTACAACTCTTTTAACTCAATATTTCTCAACTTTTGTTTGCCTATAGCATTTACATAAAGATAAAAATAATATAAAGTTGATGTCAATCCCAATTATCTGTAAAGATTTCATTGTCAAAACCAAGTAAATCCCTACTTAATAAAACATTGTTCTAAACCATAAATCGAAATTAATTTACTGTACATTCATTACAATCTAATAAATCAATATAATTTCACATTATTATTGATTCACAACGGACTAATGTATTGCAATTTCCATTAAAACATTGATATTTTACCAACATCACCCTTAAAAAAATCATATATTCCCATCTAAACCGAACCCTCATTAAATCCAACCGACTATATCCCCCTTAAAGATACTAATTTCCCTTCAAAACCTTCCCTCATTAAATGCAATCGACTATATCCCCTTAAAAGATCATATATTCCCATCTTAACCGATCCCTCAATTAATTCAAACCACTATATCCACCTTAAAATGATAAATCCCAACCTCAACCGATCTCTCATTAAATATTTTTACTTTTTAAACATCAATATACATCCCTTAATTTCCTTAAAGATTCCACCTACTTGAGCCCTTTAATATATCAGTTCTCTAAAATTCTTTAAAAATATGAATTTTATTTAATTGTTAGACACCAAATATTCTTCCATTAAAATAATTGAGTAGCTGTAGTAAGAGTTCACTAAAAGATCAAAATTCATTATTTCCTACAAATATTTCACCCATCAAATACCTAACTAGAGATGATATATATTGATTGATCATAATTCTTCAGCGATTCAACCAATCATTTTCAAGCAAATATAGCAAACTAAATCACAAATTTCAGTGTATTCTGCAATAATTATAAAGTAAATTTAAAGTCCTTGATAAAGTTAACTGGTTTTTTATCTTATGATTTTTAAAAGTGCATCAAATATAAATGAAAATATTCTTAGAAAATTATTGAAAAAATTATTTAGTCAAATGCATTAAAAAGTCATCAAAAATTAAACCTATCAATTCATTATTAACCTCATTAAAAATTAATTTTTATTTAAAATTAAAAAACAAGTCAAAAAGATTTAGCAAATTATCAAGAAAATTCAATTAAAATCACCATTAAAATTTTATTTTTTAATCAATCAACATGAAATTCATAAAATTATTTAGTCAAATTCAATATCATTACAAAGTCATAATCAACAAAATTTAACCTATCACTTGATTATTAACCTAACTGTCATTTAAAATAATTTTTATTTAAAATTAAAAAACCAATCAATAAAAATACATCCAATTTCAAGAAATTAATTAAATTTACCTTCGAATTAACATTAAATTTTTAAATATTCATTCAATCAACATGAAATTCACAAAAATGATAGAAATCCATAAAAATAATAGAAATTTACAAAAATGATAGAAATTTACAAAAATGATAGAAATTCAAAAAATGATAGAAATTCAAAAAATGATAGAAATCCACAAAAATGATAGAAATTTACTTGAATATTTACTAAAACCATCAACTCAAAAAATTACCAATGAATGCCTTAAACAACAAATTTGCCTAAATAATAAACACTGAGAAGTGACAGGTAAACACTGAGAAGTGACATAGATAAGATGAAGGTAGATAAGAATGGATTTATATTAATTGCAATTATTTCAAAAAATTCATAAATTTAATAAATATGTTTAGTACAAATTTAAAAGAAATTAATGTGGGGAGGATATAAGGAGGATACATGGATCTGGACCCTACATAACTACCTACTCATGACATTTATTGATGATGTTTTTCATTGTCTCGTCACGTGTTAAGTATGCAGTTTTAATTCTATAATATAAGTTTGTCTATGTTTCATAATATATAGACTATGTTATATTATGGCGTGACCTACATTTTTTTAGAAACTTTGAATTTCTTTATATATATATATTATAAGAACTTTTTTTTCAAATTTCACCACCGATTTCTTTTCTATTGTATTTATTAAAAAACCTCGACTATAAATCAGTAAATTTATAACCTATTACCTACATAAAAATTTGAGTCGACCTACAAATAAGGAGTACTGTCCTAGAAATGACCTATTCTAGTGTTGACCAATCCATCTACTATGCATATATACATACATCTTTTTTGTTCTTCTTTTAAAAAATTCCCGGATGTACTTCCATTTTTTGTGTACTACAAAACCTTAATTTGTCTGATAGCTTAACAATTAAAATTTTTTTAATATTAAGGGCCCAGGAAAATGTTGTTAATTCCGTTGTTACTTTTACCACATTCATAACAATTTTCTACATTTAATATATTTATTATTTAAAATTTTTTTGTATTATATTTTATCAGATACCAAACCAAGACCTCAACACCTCTCTACACTTGGCAGTGATTCATAACCATTACAACATTGTCGTTTGGCTAACGGAGAAGGTTGGCGTGGATTCAAGCATGAAAAATAAATTTGGTAATACCCCTTATGACGAAGCCATCAATCGAAACCATTGGAAAATTTCTGAATTTCTGCAAAGAGAAAATAAATCAGTCATTCCATACTGACCTGAGGAGGGGGTTCCGATTGACATTTGATTGCAAATTTTGTTAATGAACTTTGCAATTTTAGATAAAATAGAAAATGTAAATTTTCAATCCATTTCAACAATTTTAGGATGTTTATGATAGTGCTGTCGATCCAGAACCTCGTGGTACTTTTATTTTAATAGAATGTCAAAAACTTGTTGAAATTAAATTATGTGTTAATCAAGATTCCCGGTGTTGATAAACATAAGTCTTTGCAGCTATTGATGACGTACTTATAATTTTGCGTTAAATGAAACGATTCCATTTCATATGGATTACCGCGTCTTATTTCGTATCTCCTCCATTACTGTTTCATAACCAAGTTTCTATAAAAATTTCTTTGCTCCCGTTGTGTACCGTATTACATTATTGAGATGACCTTTTTATTTAATAGAAATAAAATCAATTCATTTTTTTAATTTTGTACATTATTTCCTATATACAAAATCAACCATAAAACATTGTTTTTGAAACTCCATATTTCACTTTCTTAATTTCAATATATTTTAAAAATAATTACGTTATCTCTATAATACGATATCAATATCAACATTTTTAAAATTAACCCACTTTCCGTGACAAGATCGATCTGAAATTTTGATAGCATGCAGTGCTCTCGACAAAGAATCTACTTGTCAAATTTCAGCCAAATCCGAAAGTAGGTTAATTTGGCCTCACAAAATTTGCGTGGTACATACAAACATACAAACATACATCAACGAAGTTAATATAGAGTAAGAAACAAAGGTTTTAAAATAAGAAAAGCATTAAAAAATACAAAATTCGATTGGGTCATATAAAGGCAATATAAATTTTGATAGAAATAATTTGGTTTGTCAATGTCGACTCTTAATTAAACAATATCTTTTGAGTAATGTGTGAAATATTTTTATATTCGGTGTTCGACGGTTCATATCTAACAATATTATCTAACGATATTCTACTTATAATTAGTAAATAGATAATAAACTATAAATATAAGTTGGAATTAATTAACAAAAGTTATGCACGTCTCCAATTATACTCTCTTAATTTGTTTGAATAGTGAAGACAGACGATGATATAAATTTGTATATTTAAATAAATCTTGACATGGAATAATTTATCGTGAATTCAGAAATTAATAATTGCAATGTTCCTGCAACTGAGAGGCATTATTCCAACAGTGTCACTGCCACTATTTGCAACTATCCATTGGTTACTGTTCTTGCAAGCAATGTTTATGACCAAAATATAATATTTTATAAAATTTAAAAAAAACCTTCAAATAATTTTCAATTGTTATCAAGACTAGCAAAACGTATTTATACCATAAACGATTGTTCCTTAATATACTTTCTAACAGTCTTACTTGACAAAAAACAGACAACAATCACAAATCCATTGAAATGTGAGACAACCACCCCCAAATCTAGAATAATTTTGTTCGGAGTCAAAGCCATTAAAAAATTAAAAATCCACGTAATCCCACTAATAAAGCACAATTTCAGTCCGATATAGAATCGTTGGTGACTTTTACAATGCTGTTCATGGTTTATTGGGATAGAAGACCTCAAATATAAGCATATTTTAATACAAATGACCGTAGTGAATAATAGAATTAATAAAAGTGGAGCTATATAAAATCCAAACAACGGATAAAGTTTAAATACTGAACAGACCTGGCGTCTCCTTGATGGACCAGTTTCAAAGAAATCATTTTTCTGAAAAATCAGATTTCCTCCACACAGTGCCATTGGTATCAAAATAGAGGCACTAAAAAATCCCACATTTCGTTTATAATTTCTTCTTTTACTACTGTACTTATTAGGCGTTCGCATTTGATGAAGGTCACACCAGAAGCTGTAAATGTAACCACTGATACAAATCGTTTCCGAGATGTGAAAATAAATGGACAAAGTGCTAAAATATTCACAGATCGATAATTCACAGAGTTTGCAGAAAAATATCATCAAAATTTCCTGAATTTCCATGAAAGCGATATTGATGCCTATCACAATTATCATGTAACTTGTTGACGTATAGAGGTCTCTTATTGCCGCATAGGCTGATTATTAATAAAACGGCTGACCCCAAAGACAAAAATACCACAAACAAATGAGAAACGTAAAATATGGTCGATTCTTCTCGTCTAAAAATTGATATATTTAAAGAAGAATTAAAACTATTATTAATTGTCTCAAAGTTGTCCGGGTATATCATTTCGTTTAACACATACATCAGTAGCGGAGATCGAAAGCGTGGAATTGGCATGCAGATCTTAGTAGAATTTAAACAGCATTTCAAACCTTGGAACCGGATCCATCGCAATGTTGAGTTATCAATGGCATAACCAATAAAGGCATCTTCATATACTGGCTTACGACTCTCACATTTTCTTTCCGGAAGAAAACATTTCAAAGAATCTGGATAAGTGAAATGGATATTGCATACTTTGTTGAATAACAACCAGGCCAAATAATTTTCTTTTTTCATACCTTGGTTTAAAACGATTTTTTTCTTACATCTAAATGTAATATTCGTTTCCACATATTCATACTCTTTTATCTTGTTGCATTTTATACAATAACGATTTCGATAGAAAACATTTTTGGAGTTTGTACGATGCAAAGGAATGTAATCATTAATATGAGGAAGGAAAAGGTTCGGATCTTCACACTTCTGCTTTAGAATTGGATCGGTTTTGATATCTGAACAACTAGAAATCATGGATAGATACGAATTGGAAGTCATAGGCCAACATAGGGATTCTTGAAGCTTGAAGGTTGAATGATTTTACTAATATTAATAAATAGAGAAAAGAAATCAAATTTCTAGGAAACATAGTTTTCATAATTTTACTAGATAATTGAGAGGGGAGGCTATTATCTGCGATAATATCATGACAATTTCCGATAATTGTTACAATTATTTTGGTAATTAAATTGACAATATTTGTTCAACAATTATGTAAAACTCCCAAATAGTAGAACTATTATTTCATACCCAACAGATAAGATATTCACTATAAGATTTGTATGTTTGATTTTCAATCTTTATTTCCGGAAAGAATTTGACAAGGATTTATTAACAGAGTTTTACAGTAAAACCTTTATAATTCCCCAAACAATTGGCGAGTTCATAAAAACCTCAACAACATTTTCACCCTTCGACTGAATTATTTTCAAAAAAAAATAATAAAAATTAAAAAAAATTTTTGGAGGTAAATATGAAAATATTTACAATTGGCAGTTTTGAGATTTGCAATCACGGGTTACAGTTGGGATTTGCATTTCTTTCTCATTTCTATTCCTTCCCATTACTTGGTTTTGTCTGAATGCTGACTGTTTTGTTTCATTAAATCTTTATCGTGTACGTAAACCAAAATTATTTAAATATATTTTCAGTAAATGTATAATCTGTGATGTATTTCTGGTCATTTAATTACTGACCACCTTACAAATTTAATGTCCCTACCTTGAAGGATGCAGATAAACAAAACCACACAAATATAATTAAAACAATATTACATTATATTAATCTGCAGTATTGTTGGGTTATTGAGTTGGTGATAGAATTAGAACTCTTACTCTGACTCCAAGCGTGTCTTTGACTACCACACAAATAATAATTAACACTGGAAACTTTATTGAATAACTCAAATATTTTCACAATGATACAATTGACTCAACAAGCTGACTATTATACCGTGCTTATTACAACACTATGGTGAGGAATAGCACACTCGTATAACTTTGATTTGTCAAACCTCTCACAACTAAGGAGTGTAATAATTGGTAATTTTAACTGGTTGTTCTCTGATTTTGACTTGGCTTTACTCGTCTAACTTTACTCTATTATCAACTGAATGAAATCTTTGCTGATTCTCTTTTATTTATGTTTTCTTTTTAGTTTCTCTGCTTCAATTTGATTCAAATATTTCTTCTAAATTGTTTTCTCAATGTCTTCTCAAAACTGTTTCGCTAATACAAGTCTCCCACGAGTTCTCTCAATTTTCTCCTCTATCTTTTCTTCTGCCGTGCCATCTCCTTTTATACCTTGTCAATTTGTGGTATTTCAGATAATCAAGTGTTTTTCTCATTTTCTTTCTTCTGCTTTCCCCAACTGTCCCATTTTTATCTCTGACAGCTGTCAAGTTATTTTCCCTTTTTCCTTTTTTTGTTTGACCGCCTTCTCCCATTAATTCTCTTATCACTGGCAAGCTGTCGAGATAAGGATATTGTTGTTTTCCTTTTCCCCCGATTTCAAAATTCCTTTTCCTTTTTGTACTAATTAATTTGTACTGACCTTGGTTTTTATTAAAGCATGTCTTTCTTTCCCAGGTAATTTTATTTATTTCTTTGTAAATTGTTATTTAGGTATCCTCAATAGTATATTATATTAACACACAGTAATTTTCTTTTGTTTTTCGATGTCGTTTTTACTGATGTTTTGGTCATACACTTCACAGAAACTAATTACAATGACAAATTATTATATTAAAATACAATTAACTTATTAAATATACATTTTCTATTTTGTTTCAAATTTTATTTCAATTTTTATTTCTTAGAAAATCGGTGTAGGTTTAAAAATATTACTTGGATTATTTTCATTTTTTTTCGTTTTAAATTTATTTTATACCTCTCTAAAAATCTTTATTAGTAGAAATTTTCATGTCAAAAACTCAATATTTATTGACTGTGGAAATTTTTCTGAAAATTTCTTTCCATTTTTATCAGTTGCTTTTGAACAGATTCGTTTCAAGGAGCTTAAGAATAAGACGATCGTTCGGGCCGTGGAGGCGCCCCAAGGCATAGAGGACACCAAAATGATGTCATAAATTTGAGAAAAACTCGCTCACTAAATAATTATAAACGCTTAAATTAAAGATATAAATATCTACAAATGAGGATTTCTACTATTTCGTCTTGATTTCGACTTATTTGATAGGTGGCGAAAGTTACATTATTTGGGATTCTCTATCATTTGAGGTTGGTTTGTATATTAGGCTATACCACAGAAAAAAGAATAATTTCCTGACAAACAACAAAGTTTCAGCACATAGAAAACTAAAAATAAATTTATCATAACCAATAAAATGTCAGGCATTAGATGTTTATTATTTTGGTGGGATTTTGAGGAGCCAAATTTAACACATGCTCTATGTGCCAAATCCTTTCTATATATAGCTGAAAAGCACGATGTAGATGTTTAAGATTGTGGACTTTAAAAGATAACACGACTAGAATTAAAACAGAGTTGAAAGTGAAGAAATCAGTTGTGAGAAACGAAAACAAGCCAGGATTTGTAAAGAGAAGAAAATAGAAATTGCAAAGAGAAGTAGAAAAAAATTAAAATGAAACACAAAGTAAATTACGAAATTACCCGAGAAGCGATTTAAGAAGTTAAAGTTTTTGAATAAATTTGAGTCAAAGCCAAGAAAGCAACTAACTAAATTTTACCGACCATTGAAACCAGAAATAGTAGCGAAGTGGTTGTAAGTTCAAAGTTGTATTGAAACGTCCTATTCCTCCCGAAGGGTTGTAATAAGCACTTAATTTGTCATTGTAACAGATAATTCTTTGTGTCTCTGTAAATTGGTAATCGATTGTGTTATTCAATAAACTGCTGTTGGGTTATATAGTTGGTGACAATATTTGTAAATTCAAACCTTTAATCTGGCTCCAAAGCGTGTTTATTAATTTGCAATTCAACACTCTCGAACACAATAAGCTTTATTAATATCCACACGTAATAGTACAAATTTCAATTACAACCAATTGACTATAGACTAATTTACCACACAGAGCTTATTTCGACACTACGTGAAGAATAGCCCTTTCTGTAACCACAACAATAATCACTAGCCGTCAACGACTCAATTACAGAATATATTGATCGATTGTTCTATTTGCTTTGACCACACAACTTATTTACTCCACTTTTACTTTATATTCAATTTTATAAAGGATTCTTGTCACTTCTCTTGTCACTCTGCTTTGATTCCTCTTTTTACTCTATCGTCTCTAATTTTACTCCACTTTTGCCTCTAAATCTGTTCTGAATCTGTTCCCAATCTGTTCTGAATTTGTTCCGAATCTGTTCTGAATCTGTTCCCAATCTGTTCTGATTTCTCGTCCACCAATTTTCTTTATATAGTTGTTTTGCTTGTGGCACTCCAGATAATTAGGTGTTTTTCCACTTTCCATCTCCTGCTTTCCCCGACTGTCCCATTTTTATCTCTGACAGCTGTCAAGTTGTTTTCCCCTTTTTTCTTTCTTGTTCGACCGCCTTCTCCCATCAATTCTAATATCACTGGCAAGCTGTCGAGATAAGGATATTGTTCTTTTCCTTTTTCCCTGATTTCAAAATTCTTTTTTCCTTTTTGTACTAATTAATTAGTACTGACCTTGATTTTTATTTTCCTGTTTGATAACTTTTATTTCTTTTCTCTTTCTCATTTTTGGTTTCTTTTCACTTCCGTTTTCTTTTCTGAGTCTCTATAGATCGTCCCGTTTGTCATGGCGATCTTCCCCCAGGTAATTTTATTTATTTCTTTATGAATTATTATTTAGGTATCCTCAACACTGCTATAGATTCGGATCAATAATTGATGTTTATTTTCACTGTCACCACCAACATATTTATTTATTTAAATACAAAATCATTCATATTTTCCTGAAAATATCTTTTTTTAGACATTTGTAGTGAAATCTTTTGATATAATCTTAATTATTTCTCAAATAACCATAATCAGTCTTCTCAAGCTGTTCGATTTCGATTGTCTTTTCTTTGGCATGCCTGTAGGGTGAGTGTACAGACGCAAATAGTTGGATTTATGCATAAACAAAAATGATACAATCCGTTCCTATGAGGCACAGATCAGAATGAGCAATTTACTCCAATGTCCCGATCAAATTATAATATAATAAGTTTCTATTATCATTACATATTAAATTATTTATTTATTTTATTAATCTGTCCAATCATATGCGATATAAATACAAAATAAATAAAATATATCATTATTTGAAATGCCAATAAGATATTATTAAAAACAATTATTAAAGCGATTAAATATGATTATTTCTGATAATTACAAATACATTAAAACGCTCCTTTCATCAAAGAAAAGTACAATATATGTCGCAGAAAACTATCTTAGAGAAATTTACAAAAACAAAACTGTTGTCATTAAAAGTTATTATAAATATGAAGTTAACCTATTCACAAAAAGTCCAGATTATTCATGCCCAATTCCGCTTGAAATGCATTTTAATCAATTAATCAATGATGATGAAATTTGTCCAAAAATTCTTCGTTATTTCCAAAATGATAAAGAATTTGCAATTGTTATGGAACATTTGACAGGCAAATGGATTGAATTGCATGAATACATTATGGTGAAGAAACGACCTGAAAGTTCAATAAAGAAAATAGTACGAAATGTAATAATAGTCATTCAAAAGTTGACAGAGAAAGGCATTTATCATTTGGATATCAAGCCAAAAAATATCATGGTTAATAAATCAACATATCAAGTAAAGATTCTTGATTACGAAGACGCGCTTTACGATGTTGAAGATAAAAATCCTAAATGTGATGATCATGCCGGAACTGCTGGATATTATTGTCCAGAAGTATTTGAGGGAATTACATATGACGTGAAGAAAAGCATTGTATTCATGCTGGGAGCCCTAACTTACTGTTGCATTGAACAGAAGAAGCCTTTCAGAAAGGAAAATGACGATTACATCCGGAAATTGTCATTTACTAAATGTTCGAAAAATGTAAAAGAATTTATTAAGAAATGTATTGTTGTTAATCCAAAACATAGAATCGAATTGAAAGAGCTTCTCAATGACAATTGGTTTCAATAAGTGTTAAAATCATAAATTTCGATAAAAAATTTCAAAAAAGTTTATTATTGAATAATTTTACATTTTTAAAATTTCATAATATAAATATTTTAAAAATTGAAAAATAATTATTTTTTCTCTTTAAATTTAAATTTTTTTTGTCATTATTTATTTACTATTATAATTTTCACTAATTTATAAAATCAGAAATCTGATCCAATTAATCAAGTTTTAATATAAATTGAAAAGTTTTTCAGAATTTTTTATTAAATATGTGCAACCGTTAATTACTTTTAAATTTTGTATATAATAATAATAATAATAATAATAATAATAATAATAATAATAATAATAATAATAATAATAATAATAATAATAATAATAATAATAATAATAATTTTATATAATAATTACGCTCATCACTGATTCACTGACTGATTCTATAACGCTTACTGATTGGTTGATCCTAACAATATCATAAAAAAATTCTCTCTCTCACTAATACTATCATAGAATTTTTACACGAATAACGAGTTTTGAAAAAGCGCTTTCTAAGTTTATTTTGCAAAAAAAAAGAAGTTCTTCAATAAAAACAATTTTTTTGGCAATTTTTTTTTCATATTCCATATATATAACAGAAATAATTTTCAAATTGCTTAAGAATACAAGAAATTGAATTTTTAATAAATATTTAGTATGTCAAACTGTTCATTTATTTTATGATTTGTCAACGGGCGCCATAGGCGCCTTGCAATTAACTAGTAATATAATAATAATAATGAAAATAATAATAAAATAATAATAATAATAATAATAATAATAATATTAAATTTTCTGTTTAAGTTCATTTAGCATTCCCAATCATTTTATGGCGTTTCAACAGTCATTTTGTTTGTTGGTGGCCTTTGAAGAAATTGAAGATAATTGAAGATAACCCTTTAACCTTCAATTGTCCTGAATTATTGTCGGCTGAAATAAAATTATTATAATTTGTTAATCTACAATTTATTAACTACAATTCTGTATCAAATAGTAATTATAATTAATTATATTTACAAGGAATAAACAACTTACAAATTTATTAAATAAATACTGGTATCATAGAATATAAACAAAATATTCCGATGAATATTTTAATTTTCATAAAATATTACCCATGAAATTGAAAATAAAATTCGCCTTAATATTATTGGGATATCTCGTCCATGTTTCATGCAAGGAGGCAATTTGTTGGCCATTCACAAACGATTTCTTTCTTTCAATGATTTCCACATGCCCATCTTCGAATCAAAACAAATTCCTATCGGAAAAATGTGAAAATCCCAATTTTTTCCATCCGGATATTGTCGATTATGTACCAGTTTTATCGAAAACTGAACCAATGAAAGCATTGTATCGAAATAAATATTGCGCACAATGTCATCATATTGTCCAATACGATTGGATTAAAATGAATCGGAAATTGAAATGCAAAACTAATCCCAAATTCCGTGCAATAAAAAACGAAAACTCTTACTATGCTCGGATGTTGTATAATCATCAATGTGAACTCGTTATTGATCCTAGACAATACAGTCAATTCTCTTGTACGGTTCCAATGAAAGTCTGCGATGGATATTTAGTCACATTATTTCGAAATCTTTGTTGGATACATCGAGAAAAGTCCATCAACAAAATGGTTTAAATTTCAAAGCTTGGATTGCTGCAAAAATAACAGCAAAATTTGCATTGCTAATTCGTTAGTTAGATCAAAACTTTTCTATAATTCCATCAATTCTTTATTGTACAATCATAAAATAGAAGTGGTCCTAAATTCATCATTGAAAAATATGACATTAAATCAGGTAGATTCATTTTTGGTTTATATGATGGATATTTTCACAACTTCATTATCATTGGTCGCGTCAATTTTATTGATTTGCGCTTATGCATTAATTCCAGAATTAAAGACATCAACGAGCTATATGATTGTTGCGATTGGAATCAATATCGCTTGTTTGGAACTGACCAATCTACTGATCACATTCAAATGCAATTCCTGTCAATTAATCGCATGCCAATTCCATGGAATATTTTCCATTTATTTCCATATTTCTGAA
>CAUHTR010005830.1:0-23414 GCA_959609185.1 Schmidtea polychroa | reverse complement strand
NCTGTGAAATTAAATCGTTTATTAGGTTGTGATGAATGTTATTGCACAGTAATTTATGTTTTAGAACCAGTTTTTTATTAATTATCCACGGTTTTATTAATGGTTAATGATCAATTTACTTGGTTTTCACAATGAAATATTTGAAATCTTTAGAATTAATTGATATCAAAGGTTATTGCTTTAAATTATTTTACTTAAGAAGTTATTTTATTCATTGTGGGGACATCAGTGACAAAAATATTAACTTAAAAGTTGGAAATCGACAACAGCTAAAGAAAATTGATCTTTATTGAAGGAATTTTATGATTTTAATTAGATTTCTAGAAATTAAATCGGTTGAATATCAGTTAATCTATTGAAGGAATATTATTATCGGGTGGATAAATGATATTTTGCTAAATTACCTTTGCTAAATATTATTTTAAATGACTAAAAATGACAAAGTTAACCAATATTCTTAAATTATTTGCATAAAATATCCCAGTTTTGGTTACTCAAAAATCCCTATTTAAAAAGGTTAACCATATATTTCTCACAAAGATATATTACACCCAATGATCATCTCATTAAATTAGAAAAGAATTATAACCCTATATTTCTAACTAATAAGCACCTTATTTGGTTAAATGATAACCGTATTTCTACTCCTTTAATTATTTTTGCGTCAAACAAATTTACTCCAAATGATAAAAAAATTTAAAATTATCAATGAATAATGACCATGTTTTTCTCATATTATTAACTATTGTAACGAACATTAGATGAATAAATTAATTTTTGCTTTAAATGACTACAAAGTTAACCAATAAATTAGTTGCTCGAAATAAGTGTAAAGTTACATTTAAAATATTCACGAATTTCTGATCATCTCACTAAATTACCTAAGAATTTCTAACTGATTAATATACCCATGCGACATGTTGAATGTGACCAGTACCCTTGCTAGCAATACCCATAGGGGGACAGAATATTTTGTCGGATAAACTCTGAGTATATGGTCTTTATTGATATATCAAAATACTGTTATTTATAAATTAACTAAAACATACTCAAAAATACTATATTATTTTACTGAATGATACCGTAAATGTTTTAAATATATCTATTTCCAAATAAATCGACAGCTCAGACCAACAACATGTATGAATGACCACCCATTGTTAATTTATTTCCAGTGTCACATCTTTCAAGAATACCGTGAGTGTTTTAACAAAGCTGAGCTCAAAGAAACTTTCCAGATAACAACTCTCCTGAATGTTTTGAACAAAATGAGCGAAATTGAGAACAAACGATTAGATGGCGATTAACTTCTGGCCACAACCCTAACAACATGAAAATTAAGATTTTAATTATTGAATTCATTGTTTTCTGCCTGGAAATACTAACAGAATATTTTTTAATTCAAAGAATCTTCATTATAAATTTAAAAAATTAAATGAAGGATATATAAGTGTACATAATATTATAATATTATATAAAACTATACTGTATTTATTAATAAATTTAGAATACATAAAATTATAATATTATATAAAATTATACTATAATGTTTAAATATGCTTAAATAACTAAATTGTTTAAATATTTTTAAATAACTAAATTTAAATTATTTAAATAAACTTTTCATATAACTTTATTTCTTTCGTTTTAGTATCCATAAAGTAAGTAAATAAAGAATGTACTATAATATTTTAATTATTTTACTTAGTAATGAAGAAAATGAATTATGAAGAAGATGAACCAGACAAAATGGTGAAACACTAAAGGACTTATGTTCTGGATTTAGAGATTTCTTATTAAAACATGAATTATTGGATTATGAACCAGACAAAATGGTGAAACACTAAATGACTTATGTTCTGGATTTCTTAAATGAATTATCTGATTGTGGGTGTCCTTCAACATGAATGTTTACTTAAATTATGTAAACTTTCTCTCATACCTGAAGAATATTATTATTATTAATGTAAGACATGAATTAATTCTTTAAAATATATATATTATATTTAGGTATCTGTGTTTTATGGTGGGAAATGATATTGAAAAAGTATACCACAAATAACAGTTGCCTAATAGTCAGACAGAATTTAATTTGTGACGATAAAATGCTAGATAATGTAAGTTAATTGCTTTTAAATCAATTTAAATTTTAGCAATGATAGTTGACACCGCATCAGAAACTAAGAAACACGTCCAATTTGCAAGATGTATTCCAAATGGCCCGATGGAGATGATAATTTTGAGATAGATTACCAGCAGAAGAGCGAGAAACCTTTTGTAAATTAAATATAATAGGGTTGGGTGGGTCCTCTTTATCCCTTAATTAATATATATTTACAAGCTGATCGTCGTGGTGGGCGGTTGTAATCCAACTAGTGGGAGGCCTCTGTAAATATATATTTGTGTTAGTGAAAACAATAATTAATTTGGTTATAGTGCCAATGACGCATGCATTTTGAAATTATACGTTTCGAATGTGCTGGTAGTTGACTACCCATGCTAGGCGTAATGTTCCGTACGGAAAGCTATAATGCCCAGGTGCTTCTGACCCCACTTGGGGGAGGCACAGACGACCCTTGTGGACGCGAACAAATATCCAGCGTGTCTTTCAGGCACAGATATTTGGTCACTGCTCATTAGGCCTGGCAATACTAAATGCATAAACTTTATCTTGTCCTCTCTTGTCTTGATTTTTATCGTTTAAATAGTATATGTGATAGGTTTTATTTACTAACTTTAATTAATATACCCTTGCGACATGTTGAATGTGAGTAGTACCCTTGTGACCAATACCCATAGCGGGACAGAATATTTTGTCGGATAGACTAGGAGTATATACACCCATGTTAAACAAGGTATGTGTATATAGAATGTGTGTATAAAATTATCGCTCCTTATTGAAAATTTTATGTAAAGGCAAACACAGAATATATTCCAAACATATAATAATTCTCTACCCCATAACTTAGTGTGTAAAAATTATTTTAGATTTTTGACTAATATTTGCAATAATAATAATAATAATAATAATTGTTAATGGGTTGTGTGTGTGTGTGTGTGTAAAAATATTTTAGGTTTTCACTAATATTTGCAATAATAATAATAATAATAATAATAATAATAATAATAATAATAATAAAGTTTAATGGGTTGTATATGTGTGTAGAAAATATTTTAGGTTTTCACTAATATTGATAATAATTTTTAATGGGTTGTGTGTGTGTGTAAACCATATTTTAGATTTTTGACTAATATTTGCAATAATAATAATAATAATAATAATAATAATAATAAAGTTTAATGGGTCGTGTAAAATATATTTTAGGTTTTTCACTAATATTTGCGTTAATAATAATAAAGTTTAATGGGTTGTGCATGTGTGTGTATGTGTGTGTAGAAAATATTTTAGGTTTTTAATATTGATAATAATAATAATGGTTGATGGGTTGTGTGTGTAAACCATATTTTAGATTTTTCTTTACCAATAATAATAATAATAATAATAATAATAATAATAATAATAATAATAATAATAATAACTCCCGCGCGTGTTAATACTTTAAAAGAAAATATTGAAAATTTAAAAAATAATAATATTTATGCAAAGCATGTGCAATAATTATGTCTTTGTTAATTAAGTAAACTTTAGTGTCAAAATAAATTTTTAAAATATTTTTAAATTTAAAATACCGCAACGTAATATATTTTTGTTCTACCCCTTCATTGATTTAAGTTGGTCAGAATTTAATAATAATTATATTATACCTTTGAGACATGTTGAATGTGAGTACACTTTTGACCAGTACCTTTGTGAGTAGTACATTTATGACCATTACCCTTAGGGGGACAGAATATCTTGTCGGATAGATTATATATGATATATGATAATAATATTCCCCGCGCGCGTAAAAATAATAATAATAATAATAATAATAATAATAATAATAATAATAATAATAATAATATGTGTTACATTGTTTAATAATACCCTTGCGAGTTGTTGAGCGTGACCAGTACCCTTGTGAGCAGTACCCATAGGGGGACAGAATATTTTGTCGGATAGACTCGGAGTATATAGATTAATAATATATCGATGAGAACACTAACTTGTTGCATGTGTGGACATTAATAATATTTTTATACATTGTGTGTGACCATAGGGGGAACAGAATATTTTGTCGGATAGACTATATTGTGTGTAATAATAATTTTATTTTGTCAAAATAAGTTTTTTAAAATACCGCAACGTAATATATTTAATAATTAAAATATAATAAATTTTAAAATACCGCAACGTAATATAAATTTTTAAATACCGCAACGTAATATATTTTAAAAAAAAAATTTTTTTTTAAATTTAAAAATTTAAAAAAAAAAAAATACCCCCCTCCCCCGGGGGGTATGACGTAATATGTCTTTGTGACGTCATATGTCTTTGTTCCCGGGTCCACACAATACCCTACTCAAAATATGACTACTTTGTCATCAGACCTTAAAAAATATCTCAAACGAATAAATTACGAATTCAGCGCATGAGAGAAACTTCACATTGTCATTATCATTAATATAATTCAAAATTCGCTTTTAATAAATTAACTTTTACAAATATTTTTCAGTCGGATGTATCTATAATTCAATTGATTCTTGAAGGAAATGTCTGGGATTACTTTTGGCAAAGACTTGCACAGACTCTAGGGATACTTGAAGGAAATTTTGAATTAACAGAAGAAGATCAGATTCTTTGGTCATTAATATCACCGCAAGGAATTGTTATATTTCTCAATATAGCTATTCATGTTTTCACAAAGGTTTCATAATTATTGTTATTTTTATTATTGTTATTATTATTATTATTATTATTATTATTATTATTATTATTATTATTATTATTATTATTATTATTATTATTATTATTATTATTATTATTACAGGTTATTTCTGTATTAAATATTTATATTTCAACATTACATATTTATATTTTAGAATCTTATCTTAATATTTAAAAATTATATATTGTGATTTTTAATTTATTAAGACAATAAGGTTTTTTGTATTTTAAAAAGCTTGAAGAAAAATAATTCAAATTGTAAACTAAAATAAACAATGAATATTTATAAAATATGGTACAATGTATATAAAGAATATTAAAATGTACTATTTAATCAGAAATATTCCCAGTTAAGAGCCATTCCTAAGAACTCACTCATTCGTTCAAAATATAGTTCATACACTATATCAGACCATTGTTCATCAACATTTTTATTTAGCTCTTCTTTTGTCGTTGATATCTGTCGTATGGCTGAATACCGAGCCTTTATCGTCGAAAAAAATATTTTCGATCGGATTTAAATCTGGGCTATATGGGGTAGGTATTTAACAATGATTCCATTTTCTCCACACCAATCTTTAACATCATCACTATGATAACCTAATCCATTATTAAAATATCGTTGGCTTTAAAATTCTCACCCAAAAAAGCTTCTTGTAGTTTAGTGGCATTATATGCCCCATCGATTAATTTGTATGCATTAACTGATAATAATGCTATTAAACTAACATTCCTGCCTCAGTTTGATGGAACTATTTGAAAAGCGTAAACATTGACAGGTGAGTATCCATAATGAGCACCTTCGTGACCAGGTTCAAAAACATGATATTATATTTCTTTATTTCAATCCACTCTCGTCTAAAAAAGCTAATCTTGAGTTTGGAATAAGTCGCATTTCTCTTGAATATACTTTTCGTTGGTTAATCACATCAGTAGAAACCGTCCATGATGATTTTTTTTATTCGTTGTCTTGTTATTGATAATCTTTTAAGACATTTTGAAATAATAGGTGTAGATGCAGTTATTCCTAAATCTCCCAACTTTTGTTACATTCCCTCCTGGGTGAGGGTAGAATCGGCTTGTATTATTTCTGTCAGAGCCATATTCATAGGTGAATCTAAACCAGTAGGTTTCGGACCGCTCTTTTTAAGAATAGTATTTACTTCTCGATTTTCTTTGTTACAACAGTGGATTTTATTCAATAATTTAGTAACTGTTGATATACTTAGATTTAATGTTTCGGCGATAAATTTTGCATAAGTCGATTTATTGAGGATTTTTTCTAGGTTAACAGGAGTTCGTGTTTTACGTTGAGGTGTGTTCGGAATTAAAATAGTTGATTCTTCCATTATTTTTCTAATAATCATTTTTAAATTCGCATCAAAATATATAATATTGGAATATCAATATATAATTTTGAAATATTGAGATAAGATTCTGAAATATAAATATATAATACAGAAATACCCTGTATTTTACTATTATTTTACTATTATACTATTATTATAATTTTATTATTATTATTTTACTATTATTATTCTTTTATTATTTTAATTATTATTATTTTTAATATTATTATTGTATTAATTTTTTTAATTTTTATTATTATTATTATTATTATTATTATTATTATTGTTTTTATAATTATTATTGTATTAATTTTATTATTATAAAGCGATGATTTCTTGGTAGCAGCATTAATTAAATTTTAATCAATTAAATGATAATTTAATCATTTTGCTGCGAATCAATATATTTAATACCAATGAAAAAGTTTTTCGACTATAAGATAGTCTTGTCAATTTCCTTGACAAGGGCTATCTTATAGTCGAAAAAAATTGTCATTTGTATTAAATATATTATTCGCAGAAAAAGGCTTAAATTATCATTTAATTGTTTATTGTTTTTATTATTATTTTATTATTAATATTATATATTTTTAATTATTGTTGTTTTTGTTTTTTTTATTATTTTTTTTGTCTTTTATTATTGTTATCCTTTTTTTATTATTATTAATATTTTAATTTTTTTATTTGTTTTTATTATAATTATTGTGCTAAATATTTTAATAAATCCTGACTTCAGGAGCCTTATGTATCTGTAGAAGGGATGTTATCAGAAACTGCATTAAGTTTAAATTGCATACGAGCTCTTATCGATCAAACCTATATTCAATTTATATATGATTGGTTAATATATATTTATAAGTATTTAGTAATTAATTTATTATATTTTAGCCCCAGTAGTGAGCCTAGTGGTAACGCTTTAATTCAGGATATTTTGACATTGTCTATCCAGTTGCTCTGTTTCCCATTTGTAGTTGACTTATCATCAGAAATGAGTGATAAATTACTTGAGTATTTATTTTAATATTATTTTATCATATTTTCTATTTTTATTAAATATTTATTTATTCTATTAAATAAATAAATTAAATATTCATGAATTTATCATATTTCAATATGAGATGTTTTATTTTATTTGATTGATATATTCTCAAATAACAAAAACTAGAAATTCTATTGGATAGAATTATTAATGTTTTAATAATGATTTTATAATGTATTTCATGGCAAAATTATTTAAAATAGTTTTTGGTGATTAAATATACAAATTTACTCAGCAATTATTTGTTTGATAAAGTTATTGTTATCTTAGTATTTTGTCATGAATTTTTAACACTATTTCCATGTATCCTTAATCATGTCACATCGGAGTAATATATTCATATAAATACAGTATCATTAGAGTTTACAATGCCGAGATTATTGAAGGGATTAAAATTGATTTTATTGGAATTTCTAGTGAAATCGAATAAAATATGAAGTGAAGCTAGTGCAGAGGTTTTCTTTTGGATTTCAAGGTCAATAAAGGTGCAGAATCTCAGGATTGCTCGTTATGCTCAAATATTACTGATCGTATTGTTATACAATCGATTCATTATAACAGACTTCATTATATGTGCTTTTGTTGGGATCAGGCGTATTATCTCGAATTTTCAGACGATTTTCCATAATTTTTAATCTATAAGAATTGACCAGGTTCAAAAACATGATATTATATTTCTTTATTTCACTCGAAGCATCTATTTGATTCGGTAAATCACTTACAAAACAACCAATTTGTAATTTAATGTTGGATCCTTTACCATAAAAGTTTGGATAATTCAACACATTTGCGGCTTAATACTTGATTTTCAATAAATGTAATTGTTAAATAAAAGTTTCGATTCTAATATAAACATCAAGAACGTTTACGTAAATAGCATTAAGAAAGTTTCTACAATTCATTGAGAATTTTGTCATATTCAACAATTTAGCCTCTGCAATTTAGTATTAAGTAACATATTGATGAAAATAGAAAGTTTTTCTGATAGGTAGTTCTGTAGATCGCTCTCGAATAATATTTCTTCATTAACAAAAACTTGCAGGTTGTTTTATTTGGTCTAAATTTCAAATCTATTTCTGAATCTTTCTGAAGAATGGGTTTGTGTTGAGAAAAAACGATATTCGTAGTGTCATTTGAAGTTGATAAATAATTATCAGTCGATTAATTCAAAAGAACTGGTTTTTCAGTTCCGATTTAACAAATATTAAGTGGTTAATGGAAATTCCTCGCGTCCTAAACAAGAATATCCGTGTGGCATGCTGCATATACTTTCAATGAATGTTTTAGAAAATTTCAATGTTTGGACAGCTTTGTTAATAACCATTGCCTCGATCTATGTCACAATGCAAAGAAAATTATAGTTGTCAAACAATAATTGAAATTATTTTTAAAAATATTTCAATGTTAAATTTTTTTTCTAATTCTCTTTGAATATTAATTTGATCGGATTCAGGTCTTATAGTGATCTGAAGATTGTATATAATGTTTTCGCGTCTTCGGAAAAGTATCTCGTTCGTGGTCATGCTGAAATGGTTGTAGGGTTATTGTGCCATTTATCAATGAATGGTGAAATATTTCTCGATCAAATATACGCTACTGTCAAATCATGCCATAAGGTAAAAACAAATGTTCCCACATAATTTTATATGGGCTATTTCATTAGTATTGTCAGCTGTTAAGAGATTGGTTACTAACTAAACCTGCCCCTTCATCAGATGCGCAATCAGATTGTGATATAAAATGTGGCGTTTGTGCCATATTAGCACAATTGTTGCGATTCATTCCGGAATCTGTAGAAATTGTTACTTCCATTTTAAAAGGCGATAAAGGTTATCAGACATGTTACCTTATCATTGTAATTGTTTCACTTCAGAAGATTATGACCCTTTGAATCAGCTATTGAAGGATTCTAGGCCCGAGGTACTAGCAAGGGCAATCAGCCTTGTGGGTCTATTGACTCGTCATAGCCATTTAGTTTATGATGTTCTCGAATCGCAGTACGATTTATATCGATTTTTAATATACTATTATCATATAAATTCAGAGATTTAATTTCTATTCTCATTTCAAATTTGGACAACTCTGACCAAATGATTCGTAAAGTAAGTTCAATATTGCTGAATAACCAATATTTATTTTTATCCAGAGTAGCGCATTGGTTATTGGTAACTCATTGTATCATAATGATAAATTATACACTTTGATTAAACCTTCTATTCCATTTCTAACGCGCTTGTTAAATGACAATTGTCTAAAAGTGCGAATAAATGCTGCAGGTATTCTATTATTATTATTATTATTATTATTATTATTATTATTATTATTATTATTATTATTATTATTATTATTATTATTATTATTATAATTATTTATATTTATTATTATTTATAATTATTAATATATATTTTTATTATTTATTATTATCATCTTATATAAATAACCTATGTGCATTTAGCGGCCCTTGGCAACATGGGCGTTCATTCATCCGTATTATGCGAAGAAATAATTAAACACAAAGTTTTAAACTGGTAAAATTATCTATTGCAGCAATTGTCTCAGTTTTAATAATAATGTATTAGTTTATTAAATCAGAGTTGCAATGATGCAAATTATGAAATTCAAGAAGTTTCGTTGGCTGCTATTAGATCTCTTTGTAGTTATCAGGCGCTACTGAAAAAGGTTTTTAGATTAATGTTTACTATAATTATTTTTCCATGGCAACATCTATATTTCTAATTTTACTAAACATTTGCGGTTTAGCTGCTCATAAAAAGATAAGATTGATTCGTTGTAGTGTTTAAATTAGCTATGAGACAGTGAAATTGTTTATTTTGATATTCCACCGGATAATTGATTATATAATAATAAATATTCACCAATACATTCCCGAAAACCGAATAGATCTTTATCTTTGGGGCAGTTATTGATTTTAGTATAATTATTAATTTTAAATATTAATTTTCGTGTAATTATTGATTTCTCAATTTGTTTGGCGGGAAATATTAATTTTTCCAAGGGGAAAGCGTTTTCAAGTTGAAGATGTTTTTGAAATTTTTAAAAATATAAACTATTCATCTTTCAATAATTTCATCAGACATTGTTTAGAGTATATTCTAATTTCTGGTATTTTCGGTGGTAAATTCTTCGATTCTATTTATAAAATAGAAAGTTATATAAAAAGAATGGGAAAAAATTCAACAGTTTATCGTGAAATATTTTATTCAGGAATTTTTAAGATTACTACCAAAAGAAAAGATTGATAAAATAACTTCCAAGATCTCAGCAGTTAGTCAGGCCTCTACTTCCAAAATTCCAATTCGTCCATCAACATCAAGTGTGTGTCGTCAGATTTCCGTAAATGACGGCCAAAAACGACCTCTAACGGCTGGATTTGTCAAATCAAGGATCTATAACCAAATGTCAACAGATAAATTAATTCATTCAAAACCAATTGACAACCACAAATTGAATTCTATAATGACTCACTTAATGTATTTGAGTGACATTTTATCAGTTTCTGATTGATAAATTTAATATAATGCATTTATAATCCCAGTGTATCCAGCGATCACTGTTTACCATATAAATCATACTATAATACAATTACATGCAAAATGAATTTTATAAATATTATATGCGCCTGGTATACACGCATTTTCCAGAACTAGATGATGTTTATTTTATTTGTGAATAATTAGTTCATTTTAATTATTTTTACCGCTCTTTATTTAAAAATTAGTATTTAATCAAAGAAATCATTGTATTATTGTGAGAAAATTTTAATGAAATTTTCTGGAGTAGCATGAATATTCAATAATGTGAAAATCAATATTTTTCCGGCGAAAGTGGTAATCGGTGGCAAGTTAACATTCGAGAAATAAAATAATTTTAAAATTATGAGAAATGGCTAAGACGGGCTAGAATAGGAAAACTAATCAATTGATAAATTAATCTCATTTATTATTCAACGAAAAACTAATAATAATGCATAGACTAGAGTTGACACAGTTTCGATTCGAAATGCTAAGGATATTGTTACAATTTAGAAAGTTAATTTCAAATTTATCTTTTATTGTTATTAACACAAATTAAAACAAGATTAATAATATTAATTCTTTAATATTATTACATGTCTCTCTCTAGTGTCCATTCGCCATAACGGTTCGGAGGTCTTCTTGATCTCTGACTTCTCACTCGGTTATCGCCGTCGAGCATAGTCTCCGTTAAGAGAGAAGGCTGATATGAATTGTCCTCGGCGTTCTCCTGAGAAGTAAACGTTTTTTCTGTTGCTTTTTTTGTGCCTGGGGAGTATATCTGATTATTGCTTGATAGTCGTAAGACAGGCTCCTCTCCCTCGACGTCTATTATCCACGACGTGTTTCTTCCTTTTGGCATAAGATATTGCTGATTTGTTAACTCATGATTGGAGGACGGCTTGTATCCGACTGATTGGCCTTGGTCGAATGTGCTCACTATTGGTCTTCTAATCTGCCTTCCGAAAACCATTTCCGCCGGAGATTTACCATAATAGTTTGCTGAGATGCGATGATAAAATAACATCTTCTGGAGGAAGACGTCAAATTCCATATGACACTGGCTTAGCTTCCAACATTTGATCCCCTTCTTTATTGTCTGGACAGCTCTTTCTGCCCTCCCATTTGCCATTGGAAAGTAAGGCGGAGATTCTATCTTTCGAGCTCCTTGATTCTCAATCCATTCTAAAAATTATTTTGATGTAAACTCAGGAGCGTTGTCGGATACTATGCTTTCTGGTATTCCGAATATGGTGAATACTGTTCGTAGGCATTTGATGACGTTTTCAGTTGTGCGTTCTTTGGTTCTAAAGGCTTCGATCCATCCCGATCCTGAATCAACGATTATTAAAATGTTTCCGACGTCTCGGGAGTACGCCCAATCTATGTGAAGTCTTTCAAAGGGTGTGGCGTTTGGCCACTCGTGGACTCTCTTCTGTTTCTGGGGGCGTAAAGTAGAGCATATTTCACATTTTTTCACATATTGTTCGATGTCTCTCGTTATACCAGGCCACCATGCTGCGTTTTGAATCATCCTGCAGGATGATTGGATGCCACTGTGAGATTCCTTGTGGAACGAATCTATCGCCTTTTGTCTTAAACGTTCTGGTATGAATAGACGAGATCCTTTATATAGCATTCCATTTTCGATTGTGAGAGATGCTGAAACCGCCTTAAATGAGGATTCATACTGACTGCATTTAGACCATTTTCCACGTTTTACCCTGTTCATAATTCCTTGTATACGAGTGTCTAATTGTAGCTCACTTTTTACTTCTTGGGGTTTTAAAATTGTTTGAAAGACGACACTGTGCATTCTAGCATGGCTCAATGTCTTAAAATCGACCGCTTGATTACTAAATCGTAATCTCGTCAATGCATCCGCATGAGTAATTTCTTTTCCTGGAACATGTGTAATGATGTAATCATATTGCATCAGATTTAAAGCCCATTTCGTAATTCGCAGAGAAGTATGATCCGGTATTGCTTGATTACTTCCTAATAAATATATGAGCGGGCGGTGGTCAGTTTGTAATGTAAATTTTCGCCCTAATAGAAAGTGGCTTAATCTTGAAACTGACCAGGACTATGGCTAATGCTTCTCTTTCTATATTAGAGTAGTTCTTTTCTGCTTCCGATAATGTCCTCGAGACGAATATGACTGGATGTCCTTCTTGTGTGAGGACTGCTCCTATGGCTTCTTTCGATGCATCTGTAGTTAATGTTGCTTCTTTTTTTAGACAATACGATCTAACTATGGGATGGGAACTTAGTTCCGTTTTTAGCTTATCAAAACTTTCTTGACATTCCTTTGACCATATGAATTGAGCTTCTTTTTTTCGGAGGTTATTTATCGGTGATATTTTATTCGAGAATTGTGGTATCAACCGGCCGAAATAATTTACTAAGCCTATAAAACTTTCAACTTCTTTTTTGTTGGATGGCACTGATATATCTTGTATTTTATTGACCAGCTTTTGGTCCGGTTGGATGCCTCGGCTTGAAATACTGAATCCGAGGAACGTTATTTCGTCGACATATTCGATTGATTTGTCCTTGTTTATTGTAATCTTTTTTTCTTTTAATCTTTGCTTTACCGCCTCTAATCGTTTTTTTAGAGCCTCGTCATTCTCTCCAAAGACTAATATATCGTCTTGATAGATTAAAATGCCTTTTATATCGGCTAGTATGTCTTCCATTGTTCTCTGGAATATAGAAAATGAGTTCTTCATACCCATTTGTAGGCGGTTGACGTAGAATAGACCTTTCGAGGTATTTATGATGGAAGTTGCCTTGCATTATTGTCTAGTTCAATTTGCCAATATGCCGATTTCAGATCTATCTTTGCGAATCTTTTTGCATTCTTCATACGGGCAAAAATAGTCTCAATATTTGGCAGAGGATACGTTTCAGTTTTAATCTTACGGTTTACGTGGACCTTGAAATCAACGCACATGCGCAATTCCCCATTGTCTTTCTTGATCCATACCACTGGTGAACAATTGGCAACTGGATCGCGACAAGGGGAGATTATACCCATTTCTTCTAGGCGTAGGAGCTCAGCGTTGACTTTGCTCTCTAATGCTAACGGTACTGGTCTTGCTCTGCAAAAGAAATTATTAGCATCTTTTAAGAGTTCCATTTTTGCCTGTACACCTCGTATACTTGGAAGGAAGTTGCTCGATTTATTCTTTGCTGTTGCTGAATTGATGGTCATAGTATTTTCAATAATATCTTGTCCCAACAATCCATATGATTTCTCTGATTCAATAACTGTTAACTTGATAGCATGAATTCTTTTTTCCGTTTCTACTTCTGCTGTGAAGTAACCTAGGCATTTCATAATGTGACCGTCGTAGGCTGTGAGTTTCATATTATGATATTTTAACTTCGGTTCACCCAATTCTTTCCAAAGTTTCGACGAAATTATAGAGACATCTGCTCCCGTATCGATTTGCATCTGAATTTTGTTTGAGTTTATTAAGCAGCTTACCAATTCTTTGTGACATGAATTTACTGCACATATGGATCCTATGTCCAATTCTGTAGAGCTTTCTATAACGGAGTTCACATGCTTATTTTGTTTGTTCTGCCCTGATAGGCATACAATTGCGAAGTGATTCGGTTTTGAACAGTTAAAGCATTTTTTCCCGAAAGCTGGACATTTTCCTCGGGCGTGATCTGACCCACAAAACTTGCATTTTGTTATTGATTTCTGCTCTCTTCTGATATAGTGTAGCTCCTTGTTGTCTTCTTCTGATTCTGCAGGGGTTACGTTCTTGTTGATGAAGCTTTTCAATTGCTCCATGTTTTGAACGAACTCTTTGATGTCGTCGACGCTTGGTTCCGAATGGCCTATCTTTTCCAACAAACGCTTTTTAGATTCACTGTCATGTAATCCTGAAATTAGTGACATTGTAATCATGTCTTCTGTCGGATCTGTTGATTCCTTTAGTTTTGAGAATTGACAGAATTCGGCTCCCTTTCTTAGTCTGAAAATGAAATCGCTGATTCCTTCTGATTCCTTCTGCTTTAATGAGAAAAATTTATTTCTTTCTGCTATCACTAGTCTTGTCTTTGGTTGTAGGAACGATTTTATAGTTCTTTCGATTTCTTCGTATTTGACTGTTTGAATATTTCTCGGGGACAACATTGATATGACTTTGCCAAGGGCCTCGAACCCGCATACGGCAATGAAATTGTCTGTTATTGCATTCTGTTTATCCGAATCAACCCATTTGTTAATTCGAGTCATTGCACTGAATGTCATCATCCATGTTTGACATTGATCTGCATTTGTGAGATCTAATACTGGAAATCCTGCTCGTGACGCCATTGTTACAATTTAGAAAGTGAATTTCAAATTTATCTTTTATTGTTATTAACACAAATTAAAACAAGATTAATAATATTAATTCTTTAATATTATTACAGATATTGTTTAACCCTTTGCGGTCCTATGTCGAGATTTTACTGGATATTTGAATATATAATCATAAATATTCACCAATACATTCCCGAAAACTCAATAGATGCTCGCTCGAGTTGAAGAATCAAATCAAAACATTGAAGTCAATTTTGATATGAAAAGAATGGTAACAATAAACTTCCAGAATACAGCGTAATCTCATTCGTTGTTCCCATTCAGTATTCAAATATTCGGCGATGGTCAAAGAAATGTGTTTGAAAATTTGTGCCACTTCAAGGGATCAGCGCATTAAAATAAAAATTATAAATATATAAACTGATTACATATTTTCTGATTTTTACCTTGATCGTTAGATCGTTTCAAAGATGGAATAAACCAACTTTCGTTTATTGAGAGGTGAATGGATAAAAAATCAACCATAAGAACATGGTTTTTGAAACTCTCTAAATTTCAATATATTTTTAGATATAATTACGTTATCTCTTTAAACTGAAGTTAATGAATAGATACGAATTTATATTGAAATAAAGAAATAACAATAAATTTGATATATCAATATTTTTTAAATTAACCCAATTTACGTGATCGAATCGATCTCGAATTTTAATAGCATACAGTTGCTGGGTCTTGGGTCGGGTCAAAAAAATACTCTTTCCACAGTAGGGATTGATAGTCCTAAATACACAAGCAATATATTATTATTCCATGGGACCCTCAACCAAAACCCACACGATCATACTCCGAACATGACACCCATGATTCACATCATGTTGGTGCTGTGCCATGTCGGCGAGCTACGATGGAGCAGGTGAGCCCCTGCCTTAGGACTACTCCCCCATCGCAACTCGACTTAACCATCACTCGACTGCCGATAGAAGGACTTACGTCATCCTCATCATTCTAAGATCTCATGCATCATTTTAATTTGTCATCAAACTCTGCTACAACACTCAACACACTAGTTTTGTCTTATTTAGCGTTCAACAGCAAGTTTTACCACATTACCATCATTTTTATCCTTCCTACATTCAGCCTTATCATATCTTTTCCACGCTTTTTAACTCTATCACTCGTTATCCAATTCCCAAATCAACCATTCATCATACTCAAGCATTCAACATCGTTTAATTTGACAAGTCACTATAAAGAAAAATATATTAACGAATTATTACATTAAAAGTACATTGATAGGTGCTACAATTCTGTAGAACAACGCAGATATAATCACAGAGTGCTTGGAGAAGCTCCAGCAAAGATCTCATCGAGATCGAAAAAGTCTTTAGCGTTTTCTTCCCACGAGGAATCGATGGGCGGAACTACCCGGAAGACGGGAAGAGAACGCGAGGTGGATGCTGTTGATGGTACTACAACTGATGGTTGAAGAGAGGCGATTAGAGCCGCTTCCCTTTCGGCCTGGAGAGCTCTCCTCCTCTTTGTACGCTCGGCCCTTGAAGGTTGCCGACGCTTAGTGACTTTCTTTGTTGGTGGAAGAGTGACTGGGGTTGCAAGGTCTTTCACTCTTGGTGCAGCTCGACTAGTGCCCGTGTAAACCAGATCAGGAGGAGTTGGTAATTTTGGGCGACCAGACTAGTAGCATTGGCTGGACGAGTGGCGATCGAAGGTGATGGGATGGAAATAGGTTATCTTCCTCTGAAATCGGAATGTCTACGATTCTTTTCGTAACCGACGCCTGCACGTAAACCTGGTGCAGCGCCACTGATTGTTCCTTGATTAGAGCCCTTAAGGCCCGGCTTTCCTCTATCAGTTCGTTTCGACATTTTTCTGCCCTGGTGAGTCTCGTTCTCACCTCTTTCATCTGCGCGGGGGAAAAGTATGTTCCTTCGAGATTATCAGCTTTCTTCTTGAGGAGGCCATTTTGAGTTTGGAGAGTCTGTATGAGGAGATTTTTGTCTGCACAAGAGAAGCATGGACGTAGGACGGTGGTCTGGGCGGGAATCTTAGACATTCTAAACGAGTAAAAGATCAAATATAGATATCCGGTTTCCTCAATCAGAGTACGTTCCTCAAACTCAGACAATCGATTGAAACATAAAAATTTATTAATAATAATAATGACTTTCCCAAGAATGATAGTGACAACAACAATTACAATGACAACAGAAGATAATAATGGCAATCATAACCTCAATAATCATAGTGCAATCATCAATCCATCATTATACTTATATAACACCTAATGATAATGGTCATGTTCCGCATAGTAATCAGCTAATTCCATAAATACCATGTTAGAGAAATGTCGGAGTTCTAGCTTGCTCAAAGAAATTTAGAAAGTATGTTATTTAGGGTCCCATATTTATCTTTCGTGTTGTACACCTCTAAAAACTTTCGATTTAATCTAGTACGTTTCACACATAACACTTTGTCTAGCCTGACCCTGAGACCTTCAAATACCCTAGTTGGATCCCCGTTCATTTAATTTCGACATTTAATTTCATTTAATTCGACTTTTATAACTCATATTTCAGGTGATTAATTAAACAAGAAAAATTTTGGAATGTACTAGCGCAGACACTGAGCAATCGCACACAGCCCTTCGTTTCCCGTTAATAACCATGTCATAATTCGCATGCAGTGTTACTGATTAATCCTGTGTGTCTGAGCTACAATCGGTTTCAAATTTTGTGGGAATATCTGACTGGCTTATTTAGCTCTTATCTGTGAGCAAAATTTTGGCTCGTCTGTCAATTCTCATTTGCTAACGTTATCTCGCATATGACTTCACAGAAAAATTTATTTGTTATTTCGAACTGCGGATGTGAATTCTCACCGTGTTTTTAAGAGAGTTATTGTCGGATAATCAATGAAATTGAAGATAGTGGTGGGACGTGACGTTAGCATCGACCTCTTGGCATCTACACCCTTGCGGAAAATCAGATTGATTACGACTCGCAATTCCAACATCTCGATCTCAGATTGTTAAGAAAACGATCCTGAATTTTAGGATATATATCTACCGAATTGATTAACTTCACGAGCTGACGATGGAAACAACATACGAGGCATAACGAATCGGCCATCTTAATCATTGCGAATCCAGTTCTACACAACGCTCGCAAAGCATTTCGTTTCATCCGATTTAAATTATCCTGACTTGATCGAACCGAATTCTCTAATGTTTCTCCTGTGGCGTCAGATCAGTGAGGAAGCCCCCACGATGACCCGTTTCTGACCACTGCGCCGCTGATGTCACACCCGACCTACTGACTAGAGGAACAACAAGTGCCCCTCAAGCCGTGGCCAGCTGAACCTCAGCTTCGCGGAATTCATAAATTCATAATTATATATCAAAAATAAAATCCTGAAAAATGTGCATGATAAAGGAAATTCTTAATGCATAAAATCCTGAAATTGCATTCATAATAAAATCATAAGTCTTTACTAGTTCATCATAAAAATTTATTAATTGGTAAGCAAGGAAAACATTTAAATCGAATATTAAATTTTAATTCTTATTCCCACATATGATTACTATGATTATCCTTTCGATAACGATTAATAACTAGATCCTCGAGTGATTTGTGGCTTTAGAGTTTTCTCCTGGTAAGTTCTACGAAGTATTGAAGTCCCTGAAATGCTGTAAATGCGTTGGGTTAACACTGTCATCTTAATAAAATTTTAGTTTACCTGTAAATGCGTTGGGTTAACACTGAAAGTTCTGTTTCAGTGCTTCCCTTATATACTTAATTTTGTTTTTATGCGGACCAATCAGAGTCAAGTGCGGTGTAATTTTTTAATTTAATTTGTTTTCTTTGTTTTTCATAGTTTTCTTGGTGTTTCCTTACTGTTTTCCTTTGTTTTTATATATTTTCTTATTTATTATTTAATGTCCATTATTTTACTATTTTTCCTGGTTTCTATATCTTAATTTTTCATTTTTCTATTTTTTGTTTTAATTCACGGTGGTTAGTTTGTTATTATTTAATCCTATTGTTTATTTGTCTGTGTTTTTAACTATTTTTATTTTGTTTCCTATTTTTATTTTATTTCCTATTTTTATTTTATTTCCTATCATTTTCCTCTTACGTTTTTTGGATTATTTTTTACTTTCTAGCCCAACACAGTGTTCTCGACAACGAATCCACTTGCCAAATTACAACTCAATTGATCACGGAAAGCAGGTTAATTTGGTCTCACAAAATCTGCAAGGCACATACAAACATCAGCGAAGTTAATATAGAGAGTAAAAATACTAAAATAACCACGTTTAATTTCACAAAATATTTTTTCATGGCAGAATATTTGACAAAATATAAAGTAATAATAAAATAAAAGTATTAACTCTTTGAGATATATACTTCAAGAAATTGAAAATTTTAAAAGAAAACTTTCATGGAAAATGGAAAAAGGAAAAACAAAAAACAGACACTAGTAAATTTGAATATTTTTGTTGAGAAAAATGTTACGTGTACTTATTCATATAGCGTTATGGTCTCGCTATTATATGCAAGTAACAGTAGTGCTATAGTGGCCTATCAAATTATTACTGGGGAACTAAAGCTCTAAAATGGTTAAATGCTCACTTTGCAGAATCCTAAAATAAAATTGGACACATTTATTTCTAATCGAAACTCACTTCACAGAGTACTACAATCGAGAACTGAATAGAAACTAAAAACATGGCTCTTAGCTCTTCATTAAATATTTTTTTACTCATTTCTGGTGTAAAAAGGAGCAGGAAAAATGTTTAAAATAGAAAAGTTTTCTACGGAATAATCTACCGTATACATTAATTTTGTTTATGGAAATCATTGAGTCAATTTCTATACGCGTCAAGAAAGTTAGTTCAATGTTAGTAGTCAATGTCAATTTTCTACAGCATCAACAATATTTGATCACGAAACTTACAATCAAAATTAATTCACAATACTAATTTTCAAATCTTGAATTTCTTTAATGTTAAAAATAATAAAAAATTCTATTTAAATTTAATTTCATTACAAAATGTTCCTATTTATTTTCATTTCAAATAATAAAAATAAAGTATATTGTTTACTATTATTTTTTATAATAATTCAATTATTAAGTCAAAATTTATTTAAATTTAATTTAAAATAACGAAATTTCATTTGAGAAGAATAATTTTCATATTTATAGATCAATTTTGATAAACGTAATACTCTTAATAAATTCTTTTAATTAAAAATGCAACAATTGTTTTAAAATTCGGTTTTAATGTGTAAATATATATTATTTGAATTAGGGAATACTTTATAAAAATAGTTTTTATGTATATTCTAGAAATAATTTAATATTGATAACTACAATTATTTAATGAAATCAACATTTAATTTTATTTTTATTTATCACTTTTGTAGATTGAATGAATGAATAATATTAAATTAGAAACATTTATATTGCTAATTCTGTGCATTGCAGCTTCAACATTTTCACTCAGTTCTTTCATTAAAAATTTCGATAAGTTAAATTACAACACAAATCATAAAAGATTTCGTCGATCAGCTACAGTGAGCCTTCAAAATCAACCATTTAAAATATTTTTTTCAAGCATTTACGAAGAATTTTCTATTAAATTTATATGAAGACGATACAGTATTTTATAAAAATACAGAAATTCTTGTCAACGATGAGTCACATCAATTAAATGATTTTACGCCTGTTAAAGGACACCTTCATAATGATTTCTCAAGCCAAATTTATGGAACAATTGTAGATGGTGTTTTCAGAGGATTTATACAATCTGATAAAAATAATCAGTCAGGTGGAATTTATTACGTAGAACATTCAAGTTACTATTTTGAAAACGACCCTGGGTTTCATTCAATTATATATCATGATTCTCATTTACATGATTCTCATAATTTCAATTATTCAGATTTAAAAAGCCCATCATTTTGTGGATGGTCAAACTCAAATATTTCACATGTTATGCATTTAGCTTCAGTTCAGCATAATAGATATAAATTAAATGATTTTACAGAGAGGTAATTTTTATTTTTGAATGTTTCATTACTAAATCTTATTTTACTTGAATAATTATAACTACAATTTTATCAGCTGATATTTCTGCACAGCATTCGTCAAGTGTTATTAAACAATCAATTATGAAAATGAAAACTTTAATTTTAATTCGAAATAACATTTTAACAAATTTTTCTAAATGTTGATGAAAACTTCTTCGAGATATATTTCTAACCCACTCATTATGTTGCTCTTTAAGTTAAGGAAATGCGCTCGGTGAATAAGTCGTCATGTGGTTGGAGGCTTAAGTTTCAGTATAGATTTCCCGTGATACTGTTGATTTTTATCGGCTTCATTCACAGGATTTGGTCCTTTCGCACATTAAGCGTAGCACAGGCAGAGTTTGTATGGCTTAATATCCAATATATCATCTATTGAGTGGCAAAAAGGCGGAGCGGTGTCCCCTTTGTTTGATGCCATTTGTTTATGCTTACCATGAGAGTACTATCTCTCAGATAGGAAGTTTATAGATCCGGCCTCATTTACTGAAAATTATATTTTTAAAATGAAATCTAATTATGCACATTTACATTATGAGGAAAATACAATTTAAACCAAGATAACTATAGTTTGTATTTATTTAATAAAACTAATAAAAATACTGATTCTTTGTTAAATTTTAATAAATCATAATTTTTATTGATTATTCGTATTTTATTGTTTTTTTAATTTTCCTAGAAAATAGCACTTTAAATCGAATTTCCTTCATTTTAAAATGTTTAATTTTTTTCTGATATTTATTTTTATTTATTTTCTTCCTTTTCAATTGGTATAAATTTGATTATAATTGATATTATAATTGATGTCAATTATATCAAATTCGTGATTCTTTGTTTAAAAAATTGAATACACAATCATTACGAAATATTGTTTTTAATCATCTTCCTCAGTGTTGTGTCTGTTAAATAAATCTTTAGGATGTTGGTTTCAATTTTGCATTAATACATTTACAAAAGTAAAATAAAAGTGCAGACAATTTCAATTATATAAAGAAATACATGATTTTAATTGGATCAATAGTTAATTATCGCATTTATCAATAACATGTTTAATAATCATTTTGTTCACATGATACACAACTGTGACATCTCTGGGAAAAATATTAAGAATTTTTTAATGTTCAAAAAATACTTCTGTAAAATTAACTGTAAGTACATTGATAGCAAATATCATTTTATTTCTATATGATGAAAATTGATGAATTGAAATTAATTTATAGTTTTTTTGCTATCTTATTTTATAATTAAAATTTAAAGCAGACTAAATTATACAAATGATTTTTCATATATATATATATATATTATAAATACTAAAAGTATAACAACTAACATGGCGACATGGAGATTTTATACAAGAATGTGATTAAGTGAAGTTTGTAAAATCATTATTTTCTCAGCAAATGTAACAAAGAAATATGAAAAACTGGGGAAGACAGCAAAAGAAGCATTCGAAAATTCAATGTATTTTGTGGAAAAACAGAAAGTTTGCGAAAATTACAGAAGAGGAATTACTGAAATATATCACAAAGCGAAAAAACTGTCGTCTCAATTTAAAATAAATGTTGGATATTAAAATATGGTATCTCGGGTTCATAATACTCAAGTCCTTAACATTGTTCTGCAAACGGATAAATCGAGACGGTATCTATAATTATTTAAAAGATAAACACTAAAAACTGAAATTGAGTTTATTATTGGTCAAGTGTTTAATTTTCATCCAAAAATCTGTCAAATTTCTTCGAGCTAGATCAATTATTGCAGGAGCATTTAATGTTTCAATCATTATTTGAGTCATTTTTCTCTGTTAGTTTAATGGTACTACATTAAGAAGAACTGGATGCTCTTCTGGCGCAATTCTCAATTCACTGTAAAATTTATGATACCAGATCTTTTTCATATCATCTTTTTCATATCATCTTTTTCATATCATACTATTTCAATACGATATTTAACGTCAGAATACCTCTCGTAGATTGAGCTTCATCACCTCTACGTAACTATTTTTCTGGTACATTTCAACCATCACCCCTCATGAAGAGATCTTCCAATAAAAGATGGAAAAACAGCTCTTGGACCATCACAAACCCGGCTTTGCACATACTAGATATATTGTCAATTACAAATACAGCAATATCATTCGACATTTTGATATTTGAAATAATTAACCTTTCAAAATGGAAATAAATTCCAACGAATAACATTTCTTTTTAAAAACATTAATTCAAAAAACCCCT
>CAUHTR010005829.1:0-24401 GCA_959609185.1 Schmidtea polychroa | reverse complement strand
ATATGTTTGATATGTTTGTTGATAATCATTGGAAAGAAAAATATAATTATATTTATTTGGATAGAGAAGAAGCTGAAATGTGGAAAGTTTGTTTTAGGGCTTGTCGACTTAAAATCTGTTTTTCTGTAGTTCATTATTATAAAATCTTCCTAATATTTTTCATTATTTAAATCAATGATGCTATATGTTATTGGAGTTGTATAATGTAATTTTATTTATAATAAAAATTTCATTTGTCCATTTTGCTGTGAATCCTTTTTCAAATTTATTTTTATATTTAAATATTCTTACTCGGTCACCAATTTTAAATTGTTGGTTTTATAGGGGTTGTATCAACAATAACATCATTTTCAATATTTACCACTTTAACTGTTTCAGGATTCAAGGAAGCCATTTAAAGGTGTTGATTTTATAGAACTATGTACATCATTATTATATTCATTTACAATCTTTTGTAACAATTCATTGTTCCATTTTTGTTTTCCAATAGCAGTAAAATATTTCCACATTTTATTTTTAATGTTCTATTTAATCTTTCAACCACAACTGCTTTTCCTTCGTTTTCTGTTGAATATAATGTTAATATCATTTTCATTTAAAAACTTTGTAAAAACTTTGTTATAAAATTCTGTTCCTTTATCACACCATAAAATATTTTGGAATTCTTTGATATTCTTCAAATATATTTTCAAATGCTTCTGTAATAGAATATCCTGTTTTATTTTCTAAACACCTTGCAAAAGCAAATCTTGTATATAAATCTATTACTGTTAAAATTATTTTATATTTTTCAGGGTCTGATGATTTGGGCATAAAGACTAAATCAGCAGACCATGTTTGATCTTTTCATGTACTAGAACTTTTAAATATTTTTATTTTTTTCTAAATTCATGGTGTAATTCGTTGGCATATTTTATTTCTGATTCTGTTGGGGTTTGTAAGGGTTTATTCTCAAAGAGTTGATTCTCAAGGGATCTTTCAACGTCTGCTTGTTCAATAATCCTTTTATTAGCAACATCTTTTGCTTTTCTAGGAAGTCCTGCTCCTATTGAAAATCTTACCTTTCATTGCTAATTTAACTAGAGCTCTTTGAATCTTTTCCTTGCTTGATGGATTTGATATTATTTAAATCATGTATTAAATTCACATCTGCAATGTGTCTATCTCTAAGATTTGTTGAATTGTAAGCAATATCATGTTTTAAAGCTGCTTGATCGATTCTATTCACTGGTTCTTTCTCCAGGTTTAGGATTATTATTTTCATCTAATCTAATATCTAATCGAGTTCCAGGTCCAGTATAGTTGTGATGGAATAAATGTCTTTCACCTGGATATTTTTCATTAGTAAAAAGTTTCAAGATTCTAGATGTTGTTTTTGAAGATTGTAGATCACCCTCCTATATGTTTTTTAGTTTGAGATGACTTGCTTTGTGATGTCTTGTAACTTGACCAATTACAACTTTCACATGTCCAATATTTACTCATTTTAAAGTTTTTTTATGGGGGAATCTACTTATGAAGAATCTCCCCTAACATTTTCAATAATTGAAAATCTTTCCACCATATAATTTCATTTCTATTTTCTTTTCTTCTAATATTAATGTATATACTTTAGCTTTAAATTAGAATCCTTTGTTACATGAAGTGTAACATCAACATTATTTATGGCTAGGCGATCATCTTGGTCTGAAAACATTTATACAAAATATAGAATATAAATTTTTGAAATCTTCTAAACTTAATTGCGGTTCAACTTTGAAATCATAACATGTTTCAATAATTTAGATATGGGAATATGTTTCATTATTTTCAATATTAATTCCATTCTATTTATTGGATAATAAGAACTATTTAATTGAATTGGATTGTTTTTAAATTATCATCTCCAATCTTTTGAATAAATAGATTGTTATTTTTTTGGAAAAGATGAATCTACTTCTTTGAATCCAATCAAGATATATCTTGGTCGGTATGCTAAATTTGCTACCTTTATAGAATATGTTGAACCCTCTGTCATACTAATTCACTACAGATTCTATTTAAATAATTTACATTTATAGACTTGTTGGAATTTAATCTTTCAAGGAGTTTGATTTCAGAATGTGGATTTAATGTCCATTCAGGTATATGTAATTCAAGTGTTGATAATTTTAATTTAGCTTTTGTATCTGCAGCTCCATAGAACAATCTTTTATCACCTTCTAGTCTATTACAGATGAGTTCTATAAAAACATTATGGAGCACCGGTTATAGTTTTGAAGGAATCCGACACAAGTGTTTTAATTCAAATAACCTTCAAATTTTTTCAACTTATAAAGTTCAGCTCTTTTATAGTAAGCATAATTTATATCTAAACCATCTTTATCTAAATCTCCTTTATTAACATCAGGAATCCAACCTGTTAATTCACCATATTCATTTTTATAATCACAACCAGTCAAAATAAAATTTAACATTGTAGAATATACTCCTGGATGTAAAACAGTTTCAATTTCTGATGATCCTAGTTTTAATCTCATGTTGGAGAATAAATTTGGAAAAGAAATTATTTTCTAGGGTTATATCTTTGTTTGCTTCAATTTCTAATTCAATTTTATAATATAATTTGGCATTACAAATATCTATTGGGTTTGATGTTTGAAGAGATTGAAAAACTATATCACCCCTACGATTTAAGTTTGCAATAGATCCTGAAGTTGGCGAGATTTTTAAAATATCATTTTTCTTGATTTCATGAGTAAATTCTTTATTATAATCAAGATTTAATTTATTTTTTTCTTGAATTTTAAGATTTATATTATTCATTTTTATAATAAAAATTTAAAAAATGACAAAAATCCGAACTCCGATAGCGCAGTGGGCTAGACTGGCACAGTGGTTCAAATGGATAGCGGTTCAAATCCTAACTACGGTTAGTTTTTTTTTAACATAAAATAATATTAAAAATTTGAAAATAATATTGAAAATGGTGTGGGTATCTTAGATTTATATTTTATTTTATTTATTTTTATTTTATTTTATTTATTTTATTTATTTTTTTATTAATTAAAAATTTAAAAAATGACAAAAATCCGAACTCCGATAGCGCAGTGGAATAGACTGGCATTGTGGTTCAAATGCTAGCGGTTCAAATCACGTCTGAGGTTAGTTTTTTTTTCAACATAAAATAATATTAAAAATTTGAAAATAATATTGAAAAATGGTGTGGGTATCTTAGATTTATATTTTATTTTATTTATTTTTATTTTATTTTATTTATTTTATTTTATTTTTTTATTAATTAAAAATTTAAAAAATGACAAAAATCCGAACTCCGATAGCGCAGTGGGAATAGACTGGCATTGTGGTTCAAATGCTAGCGGTTCAAATCACGTCTGAGGTTAGTTTTTTTTTCAACATAAATAATATTAAAAATTTGAAAATAATATTGAAAAATGGTGTGGGTATCTTAGATTTATATTTTATTTTATTTATTTTTATTTTATTTTATTTATTTTATTTTATTTTTTTATTAATTAAAAATTTAAAAATGACAAAAATCCGAACTCCGATAGCGCAGTGGGAATAGACTGGCATTGTGGTTCAAATGCTAGCGGTTCAAATCACGTCTGAGGTTAGTTTTTTTTTCAACATAAAATAATATTAAAAAATTTGAAAATAATATTGAAAAATGGTGTGGGTATCTTAGATTTATATTTTATTTTATTTATTTTATTTTATTTTATTTATTTTATTTTATTTTTTTATTAATTAAAAATTTAAAAAATGACAAAAAATCCGAACTCCGATAGCGCAGTGGGAATAGACTGGCACAGTGGTTCAAATGGATAGCGGTTCAAATCACTTCTGAGGTTAGTTTTTTTTCAACATAAAATAATATTAAAAATTTGAAAATAATATTGAAAATAATTTTGAAAATAAATATTAAAAAAATATATAGTGTGGGTATCTTAGGAAATAAATCTTGTATATTTTATTTATTTTATTAATTAATTATTTTTTAAACATAAATATGAAAAAAAAAATATTGAAACGGGTGATTGGTGGCGAACCGGTAATTATCGCCACCAGTCTTTCGAACACCCCCGGATCGATTCTATAATGTGCACATTTATTTCTTGGTTGTTTTCGGACCTCTTTCGGATTCGCTTTCGAATTCATTTGTACTTTCGAGCAGCACACTTAAAACGCCGATGAAATCGACTTCGTGAGCGAGAAGCGAATAATAAGGTGTGCTGCTATTATCGAATTGATTCTGATATATAAGTCTGGCCAGCTTGTATATTGGAAGAGATTTGATAAACGAAAGAGGTTAAAATAAAAAAAAAAAAAAAAATGATCCGGATCAAAAAAACTGTTGAGAGGACAGTGAAAAAAAAAAAAAAAAAAAAAATACCACTGTCCTCTCAGAGCAGTTTTACTATTTTCATAAAATTTTTTATTCTTCAAGATTAAGATTCATAAAATTATAAATTAGTCAAATAGCAACTTGCTAGTTGACATCCTCAAGTAGTGTGTTTATATCCCTAACGACCGCAAGCCGAAAAACGTTTTTCATAGTTTTATCAGTATTTTTTTCCCCGTTTTATTAATATTTTTGTTGTTTTTTTAAGTCTTTATTTTGAAACCAAAATGTCTTCAGAATAAAGAAATTAAAAGATATAGGTTTTTAGGGGTTTTAAGTGTTTTTTTTTACGTTTATGGGGGAAAAATAGGTATAAAACATGAAAACAGTGGGAGGCTTGTGGTCGTGAGGGATATATCCCCACTACTTATATATCATTGACGGCAGTTGCTCATCAGGATGAAAAGACGACGGCAAAGATTTTAATAGAAAATTGGATTTTGAAATTTGGTGCCCCTAAAATCATTCACTCCGATAGAGGAAAAACATTTGAATCTCAACTCCTTTTAGAAGTGTTGCGCATCATATTACAATAATATATTCAAGCCCATATCATCATAGGACAAACGGTTTAGTTGAGAGGCAATTTAGAACTATAAGGGATGCAATTGCAATTACGTTAAAAGACAAACGGCATAAAGATTGGGCAGAAATATTGCCAGATGTGGAATTTATGTTAAATGCGACGATACAGTAGACAACCGGATTTTCGCCCTCTGAAATAATATTTGGGCGGAATATTTGTAGACAATGGATGGAAAAAGAGAATTTGGATATACAAAATAATGATGCTAATAATCGAAGAAGGGAGATCGTGGAGGGAATTAAACATAAACAAAACATAGAAAAGAATTTAATTACACCAAATTATAGGAATTTTGAAGTTGGAGACCAAGTATTGGTTAAAAAAGAAAATACTAGAAAGATGGATGAACGTTATGAAGGGCCTTATGAAATAACTGGAAAACGACATGACAGAAGCTATGTTCTAAAGAATAAGCAAGGCCAAGAAATAATTCGAAATGTAGAATGGATCAAAAGTTTTAAATGGAGGGGGATGTAAGATGATATAATAATTTCCAACGAACTACTTACATAACCAGATCACTAGACCTTGATATCTATTGAATGATGCGGGAATGCTTGTATAACTAAATTAAGTAAGTATGTTTGTCTTCTGTGTCAACAGTATCACTTAAACTAATAATTCTCCCTTTTGTAGATTACGCAATTCAATGTACTATAAATAGAATAACGATTGTGAGTTCCGTTTAGATTTTTGAAGTAAATAAAGATTTCTGTGAAACTATGTCTTCTTCTAACAATAATAATAATAATAATAATAATAATAATAATAATAATAATAATAATAATAATAATAATAATAATAATAATAATAATATAAAATATACATATTAAATAATGTTTTAAACCAATCAGAATCAAGATAACTAATTTATATTAATAAAGTTTTATTATTTAGAAAAATATAATTTATAATAATAAATAAAGATAAACAAAAATGCAATACGTAGAAAATATAGAAAATGAAATAGATCGAGTCGACAGTTTGATAGATGGACATTATCAAGTTGACAGTTTAGTGAATGAAAATTATCACAACTTTTCGACGATCAGTTGTTCAGTAAAAGGTCTTGTCGGTCAAGCATTGGATGAAAACAATGACAAAGTCCTTCTGAAATCCTTCATTAAAGTTGAGGAGAATTGTACATTTTTGGAAGATCCCGAAACCGGAAATATAATTCCAAATGAATATTATTATTTAAATTTATTATCAAATGAAAGTTTTGTTCCGAAATTATTAAATTATCACGATGGAGAAAGCTGGTCAACAATTGTGATGGAATTTCTTGATGAAGATTGGCTGGATTTGTTTGATTTCATTGATGAGTGCAGTGAAGAAATGACTTACAAATATATTTTAGCAAATGTTCTCTTGGCATTATACAGAATGTCAGAGTTAGGATTTTATCACGGAGATATCAAACCGGAAAATATCATGGTCAATAGAGAAAGTCTGGAAATAAAACTCATTGATTTTGAAGATATTATCTATGATAAATCATATTATCCACAATGTACGTTCAATTGCGGAACAATCGGATACAAAAGTTCCAGAAACGTATTCGAATGAACCATACGAAATCAAACCAAGTTTGGTATTCAATTTCGGCTGTTTGCTGTATTCTTGTATCGAGGGACATCAGCCGTTTAATTCAGAAGATGAAACCTTGGGTTGCAATCAATTGAAAATGCGCCATTGTTCGCCAAGTGCTCAACTGTTGATTGAGAAGTGTATACAATTGTTGCCGGATGAACGGATAGCGTTTGATGAGTTGATTAATGACTGTTGGTTTGCAGATTTGTGAGCAATGGTGAGGTTTTATTTATAAATATTTTGAATATAATTATTGTTTTAATAATTGTTTTAATATTAATTATTGTTTTTATTGCTCAGTAATTTTAATAACTTTTTTTCATTAATAATTTTTTAATACATCTTTCACTGTTTTACATTAGTCTCTCGTAGCGTTGTTTAGATACTTTTAGGTCAATTACTTTGTCTTTTAAGTGTCACTCCGGTCATTGAGTAAATGTTTAAAAATATATAAATGTTTAATAATTAATTCTCATTAAAAAAAATTAAAATACAAATTCTAATTGTCTAATTTATATATTTAAATTAATTTAAATGATTTAAATAATTGAATTAAATAATTGAATTTTTTACTTTATGACCATTGTTTCAGCTCTCCCAAACTAGTTTTTTCACAGTTTAATTAAATATTTTGAAACATTTGCTTTTTAAGCTTTTAAAGCTCACAATTTTTTCTTTCTTTTAAATTTTTCATTTTTATAATCTTTCATTCTGCTGAAAATTATCATGTCCATGTTCATTTTCTGTTCTAAGTTGTAGCTTGTTGAGGTTTTCGTTTTTTAACCACTTTTAAGTAAGTATTCTGGAAATATATTTTAAATGCTAACCATTTATCTTTTTTACTGACATTTTATACCCCGGGTACAGTAATTGGATTTTTTATTTTTTGGAAATTAATTTCGAACTTCATATTGGATTTATGTTTCATGCTAGTTTTATTCTATCTACTACTAAAACCATTATGAAAATGGTGTGAAACTTCATCTATTAATAAATCGATTTATATTTGTTAAATATCATTTTGACAAGTGTAAATATAGACAATGAGGCCGAAAATATAAACAATTTTTGAATATTATAAACAAATATTATAAACAAATTCTTGATGGTTGATGGTTTGGATACTGGGCATAATAAAAATCGTTTCACTGTTGTTCTGTGCATCTGCGCTGCGGGGAAATTGGTACGTTGTATTGTATGTTACGTTGGTTGAAAACATGTTTTCATAAAGAAAACAGTTTTTTTAGTACTGAAAAGTTACTATTAATAATAGATTCTTATGGTTGCCATTTAATGGATAAAGTGACAAAAGAACTAAAGAAGCTATGCAATGCAGAGCCAATCATAATGCCTCCAAAAACTATGTCTTTTTGCAGCCATAGGATGTTTCAATTAATTATCTATTTAAACATTTTATGAGAGCAGCTTGGAATGATTGGCTTATAAATGGTAAAGAGGAATTTACAAAAAAAGGACACAGGAAAAAATTGACCTATCGAGATATTGTTAATTTTACATCTTCAGCTTTAAAACAAATTTTACCAGAAATAACTGAACGGTTATTTGAGTGTTGCGGAGTTGGAGAGCTTGGAAAAGAAATATGTTTGGAAAAACTGAATAGCCGACTTCAAACTGTTCTTAAATTAGATGAATCAAATTTGTTGAAATCGAAACCGAACCAAATGATACAACTTACGAGCTGGTCGGGGTTGATGAAGCTAATGAAACTGATCTAGAAACTGTTGATGAACATGTAACTGATAGTCTGAGTTCTTGATGATGATGATGATGATGATGATGATGATGATGATGATGATGATGATGATGATGATGATGATGATGATGATGATGATGATGATGATGATGATGATGATGATGATGATGATGATGATGATGATGATGATGATGATGATGATGATGATGATGATGATGATGATGATGATGATGATGAATATGTCAGCGAGACTTCCAGTGAAGTTGATACAGAGGAGCTATTAAAATTGGTTCAGATGAGTAATAAATGACACTTTAAAAAATAATTAATAAATTTGTATCGGACTATGCTCCTAGTTTTTCCATTATTATATACAGTTGAATTAATGTACACAGTTATTTTTATTATTAATGAATAATCTTATAGTTTTTGAATTAATAATGTAGTTGTTTTGTTTCGTTAATTATATAATAATTGGTTTTATTTTAATTTTAGATAATACATTCCCTGTGCATCCCAATAGTGTACCTGGGTATAAATAACCAATTTGAGTACCCGGGCATACTAATTGCATTTATTTTTTCAGAATATTGCCATTTTCCAATTAGAGTACCCGGGTGTTATATTCAGAACTTTACGGTACACTTTTAAAAGAAAAATAAAGTTAAAAAGAAAAGATGAATATCAACAATAAAGTTCTGAACACCAGAACCTTTCATCTAGTTACGATAATGTCCTAGTTACGATAATGTCTATTTATTTTAAATAGTAGTAAATTGATTAATTAAACACTAACCACTCATTATTAAATACTGACCGATTAAATACAAACATATTTTTTTCTTTCTTTTATTCTTGTTGATCTAGGGGTTAGAACATATATTTTCAAAAAAGGACCCATAACCTATAAACAAAGTTCAAATTAAAATCTTTAATCAACTATATTACTTAAATTTAGTGCTGAAGATCTAAAATTGTTAAAACTTCAAAAGAAGTGTGAAACACGCCATCATAAGTTGCAGATAAAAATGCCAAACGTGAAAAAAAGATGCAAAAATGGTTATCAAATCAACTGACATGCATTCAAAACAACCCGAAGTCTAAAAGATTTCCCACAACATATGGTATTAACGAAAAATTTTAAAAGCCAAAATATAGTGTTGGAGTGAAGAACTTTATCAAAATCCAGTCATATGTCATTTCAGATTGTGACAATTGTGTCGTAACTTTGTTAACTCTTTGGAAAATTGGGGAGAGTTTCCGGATATCAAAATCGACGAATAAAGAATGTTTAACTTTTTAGATTGTTTGAGATTGATTCACCAAATAGAGAACCTTTAGCTTATGTTAATTCACCAAATAGATTATTAATTAATTTTTTAATTTTTCGATTTTCGATATAGTTTTTTTATTCAATTTTCAAACGCTACTATCCCAAACGAAACGACAAGGCGTCACGTAACCTTGTTTAAAAATAATATAATTATACATTACAGAAACAAAATAAAACCATTGATAAAAATGCTGAAGAGCAAGCACGATATAATGCTTCCTTTGGGAAAAGGGTTTTGGAACGTTTGTACCGTATAACGCTTGTACTTGCTAAATGTTTTCTAGCATTCCACGGTCATCATGAAGTATTTTCAGAAAACTATAATGGAAACTTTCTATCAATAGTTGAATTACTTGTCAATTATGATGATTACAGATATTTTAAACTTATGCGCTAACCTGGAAGAAAATACCAAGAAGTGATATCCTCTGAATTTCACATTCAGTTTCTGCATGCATATTCTCTAGTAAAAAAAGAATTAAAGGAAAGCATGTCCATAAAAACATATAACATATATTTACAATTGTACCATGAAAAAATCTATTTAACAAATAAAATGAATTATTACATGAAATATTTTATCCAAATATTTAATTGCCTTAACATAGTTTCAGAATTCTGCTTATTATGCAATTTGATACCTATAATTTAATTCTGACAATAAATTTGAACAATTTTCCAAAATTGGAAATATATCTGTTTTTTATGTCTTGTTAACGCCATTATCAAAATCAATTGAATTAATTTTCCCATATTATTGGATTGCAGGTTATCCACATTTTACCCTTTCATGTCGTTTTTGACACAAATTTACAATTTCTTACCCTACCTTCCGACACCCGTTGAGCAATCAACGTTGGTAATGTTTCGCATGGGGGATTACTCGCAAAAGTGAGCGCACCTCGGTACTCTAATCGTCGAGTATTCGAGATGTTCGTGGACTGACGATAGAAGCCCAAATGACCGACTTGGATTAGGTCCATTCATTTATGCTTTAATATTGGTTATCTAGAAAACCTTCCATTCGCTTAAACAGTTATTAAGTTCCTTAAAAGTGTTGGGTTATTGGGTTGGCGATAATATTTGAAAAGTTAAAATTCTTACTCTGACTCCAAGCGTATCTTTGACTGACTCACAATTAACACAACAGAAATTTTTGTTAATAATCACAAATAATTTTCACTTTACACTGACAATCAATTCAACGCTCTGCTCATTGATTATACAATGCTTATTGCAACACTCGATGAGGAATAGCACTCGTGTACAAAACCGGATTGAAAGATCACTAACTACTGACTGGTTTATCGACTTGGACTTTGAGTTTGGTTGTTTTCTTTGACCTTTTTCGACAACTTTATTCAAACATTCAAATAACTTCTTTTCGTTTATTTCTCAACTAATTCTTTTCTGAAAATCTTCTCCAACAATTATTCTTCACAACTCGTTTTCCAAAAGATTTTCGTCTGATTTTGTCTAATTTGTTGTCTCGGTTTTTTTTGTCTGAATTTTGTGTCCACCAGTTTCTTTTTATATAGCTTGTTTTATTTGTGGCACAAGAGATAATCAAATGTTTTCCACTTTTCTTTCTCCCGCATTTCGCGACTGTTTTCATTTTACCTCTGACAGATGTCGATATATGTTTTCCTTTTTCCATTTTTGTTTAGCCAACTTCTTCCGGTAATTCCGATATCTTTGACAAGCTGTCAAGATACGGCTTTTCCATATTTTGTTTTTCTGGAATTAGGAATTCCTCCTTCGTTTGCACTTCCTCATTAACAATGACCTTTGTTTTAATTTCTTGTTTGTTTTCTTTTATTTGATTTTTCTTTCTCATTTTTCATTTCTTTTTACTTCTATTTTCTCCTCCGAGTTCCCATAGATCGTCCCGTATGTCATGATGAATTTCCCCCAAGTAATTTTATTTATTTATTTATAAATTTGTTATTTAGTTATCCTCAACAAAAGATAAAATATTTCTACTAGTCGTAAGATAATAAAACGTTGTCAAACTAAGATTTATTCGGCACTAAATTAAACAGCAAGAAAGTTCTAATTCGAACCTACTTGTTGGACGTTATCTTGAGTACCTCTTCCCAAATTAAAAGATGTCTTCTCTCGTTAATGTTTGTGCTTCCTGTAACTCTCGTCACAACTAATGATCTCCTCTCTCACTGATATTAATGGAGGTCAATTAATTTCTAACAAATCGTGGGATAATAATAAATCCTTTCGTTTTGATGGCGACTTTTTATAAATTAGGATTATTTTTATTTTCTAAATTTTATATTTTATTTAATTTTAATTAATTTCGTCACCATGATGGATATGGTCATTTTCTAGAATATTCTATTATATAATTCTTATTTCTTTTAATTCTTGGATTATTTTACTTTAATTTTTAAATTTTTTATATTTTTGTTAACTTCGAAATGATGGATTTTGCCATTTTCATAGAATATTCTAGCATTTCTTATCAATTCTGTTATAATTTTAACTCCTACTGCAATTTTCAATGATATTTGGTGGAACTCTTTTCTATTTCTATTCCTACTTTCTTTTATTGCCATTACTTCAAATTTGTTTACTTATGTCATTTCTGCTATGTTTGAGTTTTTTTCGTGCAATACTTCTTGCTTTTCGTTTTATTTAACTTTACTTTTTTGTTTATCATTTTGGGGTTTCATAAATTCTTATTAATTGTGTTTACTTGATGTTTTAACATATTTTTAGTTTAACTTTACTTAATGCTATGTGTTAGACGCAATTAAATTCAAATCTTCTTCAAGCATTTATTTTTTATAACAACTTCAAACTTGTGTCGTTTACTAGCGTATTTAAACACCGAGGCGTGATAATTATTAATATTAATGTAATTACTGGTCATTTGGATCATTTAGTATTACGTGAACTTAAATTCAGTTTTTTCCTAACATTATTATATATGCATCAATTGGACAAGTATACACTGAGATTTTCCTATATAAATCATCTTTGTAGATTTGCCTAGGTCTTGCAGCGAATAGAGAGCAATAGGATCTTGCGAATATCATTATTCTTCCTACTTTTATCAGTAAATTCCTATATATTTTGATTTTTATTCATTGTATTTTATTTTTTCTAGTAAACTTCTTTAAAACAAAAGTCAAAATTTCTCAGTCTGGAAATAATGTAATAATTTGAAAATTATGCTTCAATTATATAATGATAGAATAATTACAACCTAATTATATAAAAGAGGTATCTGGGATAAGTGATTTGGCTCGGTGAACGCTCATCATTTTAATATTAATGCCTTAGAAATGGAAGAAATACAAAAAATGTTTTGCATAAATTTGAAAAACAATTTCTATTACCATTTATAAAGAATTTTAGAATTTTTCAAAAGCATTCATTTAATATTAGATAATTTCGATGTCAATAATATAAAATTATTTCTACAGAAAAAGAGGTATCAATATTTACTATAAAAACTTTCAGAAACTCCAACTGGTTTTGTCATTATTTATTTTTTATTTAACTGAAAACTTTAAGAGATAAAACGATTGTATGATGAATGAATTATTTTTATTATTATTGTTGAGGATATCTAAATAATAAATTTATGAATAAATAAATAAAATTACTTAGGGAAAAAAATTGTCATGACAAACGGGACGATTTAGGGGAACTCGGAGAAGGAAACGAAAGTAAAAGGAAATGGAAATGAGAAAAAGAAACCAAACCAAAGAAAACAAACAAGAAAGTAAAACAAAGGTCATTAATTAGTACAAAGGAGAAAAGGAATTTCAAATTCCAAAAACAGAGCAAAATAAAAACGAATATCTTGACAGCTTGTCAGAGATATCGGAATTACCGGGAGAAGTCGGCCTAACAAAAAAGGGAAAAATCAAAACATTTCTCGAAACCTGTCAGAGATAAAATGGGAACATTTGGAAAATGCGGAGAAAAAGAAGAAGGAAACATTAGATTATCTTTAGAGTGCCACAAATGAAACGAGCTATATAAAGAGGAACTGCTGGCCCAGAGAGAGACAGAAAGTCAATCAAAATTTAGACGAAAACGAACGGAAAACGAGTTAAGAGTCTATGGAAAAGGAGATAAAACTGACTGAGAAAATTAACGGAGATTTTATTGTTGGAGAAATTTATATTGGAAAACCTAACATTATTATTTCAAAATAAAGAAGAGCATAACGAAAGTGTCGTTATTGATACAAATCATTCATACATATTCATTCGCACCGTGTAAAGACAAACAATTTGACATCAATCTCACACCGTGGACAACATTTTCCCTGTATTTTTTAAAATCTTAACTTGGTCAAATAAATAAATTTTCTCTTGGTACAAAATTTAATAATAATTTTTTCATTAAATACATTATTCGCAGCAAAAGACTTAAATTATCACTTTATTGTTTTAAAAAATATAAAAATCTGATTATTCATCAACAACTAAAATTTGTTAAATAACCAACAAAGTTCTAACTGAAAATCTTTCATTATTCCTACCATGGTGTTGGGCCAGTAGAAAATGTGTGAAAAAAATGTACAAATTTTATAGTTGCTTGTGCAATTCTTTCTTCTCACCTTGAGCATAAGATTCGTAATTACTAAGTAAGAATGGTGGTATTGAGAGATCAATCTAACGATTTTCAATCTACTATTTTTTTGTTTAAAATAGTAGTTAAATTACCCCTTTTTACGATTTTGAGCAGGCGCCAACAATGGGATAACTTGATTTTATCGGTCAGGAATTATAATGAAAATAATAAAATCAAAATCCAAACATTCAATTGAAGGCCAAATAAATCATCAACATTCGACATCAATTTCATATAGAGTTTAATTATTATTTTTTTATTTACAGAATATTATTATTAAAAATACTAATTTTATTAGATAAGTGAAATGTCAATTTTTATTTTTACAATTAAATAAATAAAATATAAATAAAATATAAAAATAAAAAATTTACAATTAAATAAATAAAAATATAAAATAAAACCTCACCATTTTTCACAAATCTGCAAACCAACAGTCATTAATCAACTCATCAAACGCTATCCGTTCATCCGGCAACAATTGTATACACTTCTCAATCAACAGTTGAGCACTTGACGAACAATGGCGCATTTCCAATTGATGGCAACCCAAGGTTTCATCTTCTGAATTAAACGGCTGATGTCCCTCGATACAAGAATACAGCAAACAGCCGAAATTGAATACCAAACTTGGTTTGATTTCATACGAATCATTCGAATACGTTTCTGGACTTTTGTATCCGATCGTTCCGCAATTGAACGTACATTGTGGATAATATGATTTATCATAGATAATATCTTCAAAATCAATGAGTTTTATTTCCAGACTTTCTCTATTGACCATGATATTTTCCGGTTTGATATCTCCGTGATAAAATCCTAACTCTGACATTCTGTATAATGCCAAGAGAACATTTGCTAAAATATATTTGTAAGTCATTTCTTCACTGCACTCATCAATGAAATCAAACAAATCCAGCCAATCTTCATCAAGAAATTCCATCACAATTGTTGACCAGCTTTCTCCATCGTGATAATTTAATAATTTCGGAACAAAACTTTCATTTGATAATAAATTTAAATAATAATATTCATTTGGAATTATATTTCCGGTTTCGGGATCTTCCAAAAATGTACAATTCTCCTCAACTTTAATGAAGGATTTCAGAAGGACTTTGTTATTGTCTTTATCTAATGCTTGACCGACAAGACCTTTTACTGAACAACTGATCGTCGAAAAGTTGTGATAATTTTCATTCACTAAACTGTCAACTTGATAATGTCCATCTATCAAACTGTCGACTCGATCTATTTCATTTTCTATATTTTCTACGTATTGCATTTTTGTTTATCTTTATTTATTATTATAAATTATATTTTTCTAAATAATAAAACTTTATTAATATAAATTAGTTATCTTGATTGTGATTGGTTTAAAACATTATTTAATATGTATATTCCATATTATTATTATTATTATTATTATTATTATTATTATTATTATTATTATTATTATTATTATTATTATTATTATTATTATTATTATTATTAATTATTATAATTATTATTATTAATTATTATTATTTTTATTATTATTATTATTATTATTATTATTATTATTATTATTATTATTATTATTATTATTATTATTATTATTATTATTCATTTGATAATAAATTTAAATAATAATATACATTCGGAATTATATTTCTCGTTTCGGGATCTTCTAAAAATGTAATATAAATAACTTGATAATATCCATCTATCAAACTGTCGACTCGATTTATTTCATTTTCTATATTTTCTACGTATTGCATTTTTGTTTATCTTTTTTAATTATTAATAATTATATTTTTCTATATAAAATAATTTGTAAATATTAATTTATTTTTTGAATTCTGATTGGTTTAAAAACATCATTTTAATGAATAAATTTTTTTTATATGAATAATTTTATATGAATAAATCATTATTATTATTATGATTTTCATAATTATCACATTTTTTTAATATTTTCTGTTATTATACTATTAAATTATTGGATTTCAATTATTTTATTTGTTTTTCAAATATATTAATCAAGACATCAGAAAACACAATTACAGACTATTGATTTCAAATGTGCAATCCGATCGAGAAAACACATTGAAATTGATCTATAGTATTAGATTTTAATTTATTATTTTTTTTTAAATTTGATAATTAAGATATTTATAGAAATATTTTAAGCTTTGTTTCTACAAAATTATTCTTTCCTAAATATCAAAATAGTTAACTATTTTTTCTCTATAACAAATAAATTTGTTTAATTTGTCATCATTTCCCAATTGTATCTGCTATACTAGTTTTTCCCAAAGTGTAAGTCGCAACCCTACACCGGCCGCGGTCAATAAATTTTGGAAAACGCTGTACTATACCATTTTTCGTTCATTTGGAACATTTTACTAATCAATTGAAATAATTCATTGAACAATTGAAAAATTTTTCCAATGAATTGAAACAATTTTTTATTTAATTGAAAAAATTTATTTTTTGATTGAAACATTATATTATTATTTGATAAATTAATGAGGGACTAAAAGTACAAATGTAATTATTATGTAAATATAGCTTAATTTTCCCGCTATATTCAATACATTTAAAAATCAATATAATTAAAAAATCATCATACTTCATGCATATGGACGAAGCAAATGAAATAGTTGTCACTGAGTTTGACAATCAAGACGATAATGTTACACTCGATCATGAGAAAATGAAATTGGAGATAAATGTAGTTAATGTGATGGCAAAAGCTGATAGAAATGCCATAAATCACACTGACAACAGGAATAGAAAGAGCATAGGCTATAAAACAATTATTAACGAAAACAGAAAAGGTTTAATTAGACTGGTTTATGAACAAGGCCGTACAACGAATGAGGCCGCAGAGCTTTTGAAAATACATTATGCATCTGCTTGAACAATTTCAAGTACGGTCAACGGTCTGATATTGAAGCTGCCATAAGTGATAGGACAACGAGATGTCCTTACATCATTTGTGATGAATGAAATCGAATATTTGATTTCATTTAATCCGAGTTATACATTAATAGAAATGAAAGTGAACATTGAAGAAACACACGATGGAAATTTTAGCATTTCAATGTCAACGATTAGCAGATGTCTTGAAGAGTTCAAAGTAACCGATAAGCGTACCGATCATAAAGTTGATCGAGTGAACGCAGTTGACAAGATTAGACTGCAAAAAGAATATTCCTTGTGGTTCAAAAACCATTTTAATAATAATTTCTTTTAATAATAATGAAGTCATTTTCATTAATGAATCATCTTTTAATTTACACTTGAGAAGGTCGCAGGCGAGATCTAAATGAGGAACAAGAGCAGTAATACAAGTTCCAACAATAAGAGGGCAATCAGTATCAATGGTTGCAAGTATATCAATTAACCGAATGTGCTATTGTCGAACGATTTCTTATTCAAATGTAAACGCTTTTATTTTTCCTGTGTATGTGCTTGAATTATGTGTCTATTTGAGGGATTAATTGTGAATGGGAAAAAATTCATTCTCAAAAATAAAATTAGCGATACGATCAAAACTTTCTTTCGGTGAGGCAGCAGTATTAAATGGATTGATTTTGGAAAAAAACTATGAATGTTTCGGCTATTGGCTGTTTCGGGTATTTTCGTTATATTCTATTGTGCTAATTAGTTAGCATACATATATCAATAAAATTGGTATTTGTGTCTTTATTTAATGTATTCTTGCCTTTCAAACTTATTTTAAAATTAATTGCACAATGTTTCAATCAAAAAATAAATTGTTTCAATTAAATAAAAAATTGTTTCAATTTACTGGGAAAATGTTTCAATTGATTAATAGAATGTTTCATATGAGTGAGAAATTAATATACATTTGATTCAAGCTGTTCCGAAATATCGTGTACCTTATATATTATTTTGATCAATAGTCTTACAAATATTAAAATGAGAGTTATTGAATACATTAATTATTATCTTATGTTTACTTCGTGATACTAAATTTTAACAATTTAAATATTTTTTAAAATTTATTTTATTTTAAATATTTTCAACTTACAAAACTTAATATAACATTCAAATTAATAAAAAAATTATTAAAACTTTTCTATTATTATTATTATTATTATTATTATTATTATTATTATTATTATTATTATTATTATTATTATTATTATTATTATTAATGAATGCGGCTTTTTGGGAAATTTCATATATTTAAAAAATTAATTGATTGATAATATATTAATTAAAAAATTCTAATCTAAGAGTTTGATTTGGAGAATTAACCTTTGAATTAACTTTTCAAATGGATTTTATGTACATTTCCGAGTTATTTCCTGAAAATTTTCCAAAGGGGTAGAAGCAAGAGATGGAACCCAAATAAGGAAGTACTTGATCACTTGAAGTTTTGAATGTTCTTCGAGGCAAACCAACTGCGTAAACAAAAAAAATTGTTTTTACTTTTTGTGTTTAACAAAGTTATTTATTAAGAAAAATTATAATCAAAGATTAGTGAAGAGTATTAAAGTCATAGTTCTCGATTATTTTAAAGGTAAATTATTGCCAACTATATTATGTTCATACAATTTAATTGTGAAGCTTATGAATAAACTTAACAATAAAGTATTTTTTGAAAACGTAATATTTCTCAGTATTTATCATAAAATAATTATTTTGGGGCCCTCACACTTTTTCAAAAAATGGGTTTCACAGGCCTCATTTAAACAATATGTCTTAAAAATTTTTAAATATAATTTTTATAAAATACTGAAAATACACGATAAATTTAATAATTTTATTAGCTCACAAAGTAATAGATGAAATATAATTCTCATAATTATGCAATATAATTACCTCCAGGGATAATTAGACATGGCTTATCAATGGCTGTTATTGATGCTAGAATTTTTATTTCGTTAACCCTAACCCATTTAAAATTGTAATTATGCCCCTGAATTTAGCATGAATAAAATACTTTATTAAAGAAAAATAAAGAAAAACAAATTTAAATTGATCCTGTTAATGAGGAAGAATCTGTAATTATTAATTCAAAAGATTAGATCATTATAATGTTTATATTCTCCTGGAGAATTTACTCGAGACTGACAATTTATCACAATTTTAACTTCAGATAAATTGCAATATTTGATGGGGAGAATTATATGCGAAAATTTTGTAATATTTGTGAGGAGAAATAAAAACAATTAAACTCATTCTCACTGAAAATATTTGAGATTAAAATTACAATTAACAGTTAAAACATAACCTAAGTCTGGAAAGTCTTGATAATTTTGTCCATAAAAACCCAAGATTTGATTCTTTAGGAGAGAGAAATTACAATCCGTGAATGACCCATCAAATATACAGTATTCTATAATATTCATAGGCGTTCAGAAAACTGAAAAAACTTTAGACAAATCGAAAAATATTGTTTTTAACATATTTCTTTTTGCGTCTGTCAGGGAATCAATTTCAATTTTCATACAAGAATTAAGTCTTAGTAAAGGGTGAATCCGAAGGTATCATTTGTCAAAGAATATTGTGAAAAATCAATTCGAGACTCTTTAATGAGTAGATTATCAATCCAAAAATGCTACCGCTAAAGCATTTGGTTTGGAACAATTCCAATTAAACTTTGAGAAATATGGCTTTGGGTTGGACTCAGTTACTTGAATAATTGGAATTCTAAGTGTAAAATGGATTATGAAATAAACCAATTGTCACCTGTTAGGAAAGAAATTCTATGTCGATTCTATGGTACCAAATTTAACAAGAGAAGTGAATGAGTGAGTTAGAATGTAGGAAACGAAATGATTTTGTAAATGTATGCTGGACCTCTCTTTTACCAGGTCTCCAGTTGATAGATGTTCGAAAAAATGTATTCAAACAAAATGCCATTTTGATTCTTGGACTGTGTTAGTCTCAATCGTTTATTCTTTTATCGTTTATTATTTAATTAAAAAAATTATTAATTATTTAATTAAACATAATAGTACTAATTAATTATTCATATTCTTAAATATTACAAAGAAATCATGAATATTTATTTGTAAAATGTTTAAATCCTTAAATATATAAAATTAGAATTAAAGATAAAATATTGAAATATTTTTAAATACAGATTAATTTTATTTAATTGTATGTATTAAAAAAAAGTAATCACTAATTTGGATTTTTTATTTTTTAATTAATTATTTATATTATACTAGCCGTATTCCCATGCTTCGCGACCGTTATATATTTTTAATAAATTAATGTTTTAATAAATTACTAAGTTTCATTTTTCACAATATTTTTAATTAGCATAATATTAATATATTAAAAAGAGAGCTTGATGTGAATTTTTCACTTGAAAAAGGCAGTGCCGAAAATTCGTGAGTATCAAAAAACATCGATATATTACTGATTTATAGTCTTCAAGCTCTCTTTTAATAAATTCAATGGAAAAAATAATGAGTGGTGAAATTGGAAAAAAAAAGTTCTTATAATACATAATATTATAATACAATATAAAATATTGTAGAGTTTGCGTTAAGTTAAGGGTAATCAAAAACTCTTTATTTAGTGAATCGTCTTCCGGTTCAACTTAACCATCTCTATCTCCACTGCTATCTTAATTAGTAGGATTTTATACGTTAATTACAGTAAATTAAATGTTTTCAAAAACAGTCGTCCATGAAAATAATTGGCAGGAAAAAACACTATACGGACTTTTGCACCATTTACAATAAAATAAATATTTTACTTTATGTGGAGCTATGCCAAAGCTACAAACTTAAAAGATATATATTATAGTTAAATTTTAATTTTAATTTAATTATTTTGAAAAAATAACAATATTTTCAATGGAAAGAAATTATATTATATTTTTTTTTATTATATTTTATTTTAATATTTTTTGACCAGTAAAAAAATTAAAGAATAATTCAAATTTATTTTAATTAATTTTAAATTTGTAAATAAAAAAATCATTTGCATACAGAATATTTGCAATACAAATCTGCAAACCAAAAGTCATTAATCAACTCATCAAACGCTATCCGTTCATCCGGCAACAATTGTATACACTTCTCAATCAACAGTTGAGCACTTGGCGAACAATGGCGCATTTCCAATTGATGGCAACCCAAGGTTTCATCTTCTGAATTAAACGGCTGATGTCCCTCGATACAAGAATACAGCAAACAGCCGAAATTGAATACCAAACTTGGTTTGATTTCGTATGGTTCATTCGAATACGTTTCCGGACTTTTGTATCCGATCGTTCCGCAATTGAACGTACATTGTGGATAATATGATTTATCATAAATAATATCTTCAAAATCAATGAGTTTTATTTCCAGACTTTCTCTATTGACCATGATATTTTCCGGTTTGATATCTCCGTGATAAAATCCTAACTCTGACATTCTGTATAATGCCAAGAGAACATTTGCTAAAATATATTTGTAAGTCATTTCTTCACTGCACTCATCAATGAAATCAAACAAATCCAGCCAATCTTCATCAAGAAATTCCATCACAATTGTTGACCAGCTTTCTCCATCGTGATAATTTAATAATTTCGGAACAAAACTTTCATTTGATAATAAATTTAAATAATAATATTCATTCGGAATTATATTTCCGGTTTCGGGATCTTCCAAAAATGTACAATTCTCCTCAACTTTAATGAAGGATTTCAGAAGGACTTTGTCATTGTTTTCATCCAATGCTTGACCGACAAGACCTTTTACTGAACAACTGATCGTCGAAAAGTTGTGATAATTTTCATTCACTAAACTGTCAACTTGATAATGTCCATCTATCAAACTGTCGACTCGATCTATTTCATTTTCTATATTTTCTACGTATTGCATTTTTGTTTATCTTTATTTATTATTATAAATTATATTTTGCTAAATAATAAAACTTTATTAATATAAATTAGTTATCTTGATTCTGATTGGTTTAAAACATTATTTAATATGTATATTCTATATTATTATTATTATTGTTATTATTAATATTATTATTATTATTATTATATTTTTTTTTATTTTTATTATTATAATTTTAATTATTTTTATTATTATTGCTATTATCATTATATTATCATTCTTATAAATTTAAAACCAATATAATGGAAAATAAACGAAGTAGTTAATTGAAATTTTTTATAAAAATTTCAAGATTTGTTTAAATTTGATTTTTCTATTAATATTGCAAAACTTTTTATTTAAACAAAATGCAGCCTCATATTTTGCTGCAGTTTGATATTTTAGGGATTATTTCTGAAACTGAAATCAGTCGAATTGCAAATGCGTAAGAAGCCCATTTTTATAAATGAAATATTTCAAATTAAATCGTATGCAATTCTCAATTATATATATAAAAATAGAGTACACTAGTTGGATTAACATGTTTAATTTATTTAAAAGCATATGACATTTTTTATTTAATTATTTTTCTTTATATATTTGATTTTTTTTTATTTCTCAAATGCTTTTGTGTAATTTTCTTTTAGAGTAATGAAGAAATTTCTAATGGAGTTTTTAGATGTTTTGCTAATCTATTCGCTTAATCATCTTCGGAAAACTGGTTAATTTTATTTGAGGCTGAGAATCAATTTTTTTTAATATATTTTATCACATTGAATTAATATTAAATATTCACTTGTCAATTAATATAGAAGAAAGCGTTACCTATAATTTATGTAACTATTCTATGACAGGAAAACTATCGAAATATATCGTAAAACGAATGTTCGAGTGTAAATTAGATGATTTAATTGTACTTTGACTTTGATGCCAAAAATTCTAATGGTTTTTCCTTATTACATCAGTATTTTGAAATAGGCGAGTATATGGAAATGTCACCGCTGGACCAACGCCTAACCCTAGTAAATTTCTAGATCGCCTCAGAATTTTATTTAGATCATGGAAATATATCGTTCTTTGAAGAGATGAGGTGATAATCTCGTCATTTTGATCATTTGGAATTAATCCTTCCTTGTTCAATGCCCCAGAAGTAACCATGCGCCTGCAATTGAATCTGACAATGATATCCCAAATGGAGTGCCGCATGACACAGATAATTATAATTTTATTGATTTTATTGATATTTTATGTGTTTTTATTCTTTTTATGAATATTTCATTAGCACAGCCAAATACTTCTTATACAGCTGAGTTAGATTCGACTGATTTGATCAAATTTAGGATCTAGCTTTGATTTCCTGCAACACCACTCAAATTAATTTGAAAGATGAGTCTGAAATTTTTGAGATAGTATCAGGAGACCAAAACGCCGTTTACTTGCATACAGCATCCTGAGAAATGGATCTAGCTGATTCAGAAAAAAAATACCTTAAAATGAGTATTTTCATAATTTCAATTCTGAAAATATGCTTCAAAAGGTAGTCTCATCGATAAATCGAAATTTGACAGAAAAGAAAAGGTTAATATGAGCTATGACATCTACAGCTATTCTACGTTACATTGGAATAGTCCTAATCATGGGTATAATGAAAGGAAGGAGTGTTTCTATCAGAAACTTTGTGGAGTAGAAAACACATATACAATTGCATCAAACGCAGCATAACGATATAAGGACCATGCAAAATTTATTTTCCATCTGACATCTCAATCATCAACAAATATTTCAGAAGCTATCTCTGAATAAGATAGTTGTCTTATGTATAGGATAACTAAAAATTAGGAAAATAAATCAATTACCTCGTGAGAACGAATAATATGGTATGTAACATTTAATAAGGTGTAATATTTTATTAAGGCAGTATAAATGAACAAACATTCGCTATCTTTCTAACGAAAATGAAGGCAAAAATGGTCTAGTTCATCACAAATGAAGTGTGAAATCCTCGAAAGGAATACTCACCAGACCTAACGGGCAAATTGGATGAAACAGACTATTAGAGTTAATCCAGCTCTATGTTGTTTCAAGTGAAATTAAGTATAATTAGCAGTGCAATCGAAAATAAGAGGAATTCGATAATCTTTAGCATTATTTTCAATATTATAGACAATTTTCCAAAACGCATTTAAAAAACAGAAATAATAAGAAAATTATTGTGATTTGATGAATATAATTGTTAAATTTATGTGTAATATTAAATTATAAGATAACGCCAATCAAACATTCTTTTCACGATTAATTTCGACAGTTTTCCTGTCAATCATCAG